>CANNZV010005326.1:29632-45490 GCA_947561585.1 Caprella mutica
CGAGAGTTTTTGATTGAATTTTTAGAAATTGGAGATCTCTGCGGGAGATCTTGAATTAATTCCTATGTTACCATTAATTTAGCTGCGGGAGATTTTGAATTAATTCCTATGTTACCATTAATTTAGCTGCGGGGAGATTTTGAATCTGCTGCTGAGAGTCAAAGAATGACTCTCTCTCTAAATAAAATCTCTGCGTGAGAAGAGACACATTCTGCAGAGTCCCAGCCAGTCTGCAGAATATGGAACATTTTTCCAAGACTCTCTGCGGGAGTTTTTGATTGAATTTTAGAAATTTGAGATCTCTGCGGGAAATCTTGAATTAATTCCTATGTTACCATTAATTTAGCTGCGGCCTAGTTCCAGAGAATCCAAATAATAAAGCATGTCCAAACTCGCCATTTTAATGGCGAGTTTGTGACAGTTATTTTGAGCCCTTCAATTGCAAATGGCGAGTTTTTTCTATTTTTCTCCTATGCTACAATGTTATTTTGGAGAGAATTAATGAGAATTTGATCATTTTGGAGAGAATTTGTTGAATTTTGGAGAGAACTGGAGAGACAAATGGTGAGTTTATGAGACATACAATTTTACTTGGCAGAGAATGTCCAATGTCGGCAAGCTCTTGCCCAGTCTGAAAAGTAGAGCAGGATTTGTGGATTAATCCTGCGCCCACGGTCTATTTAATTCTTATGTTCCCATGTTATTTGCTGCGCCCAAATCCTAATTTCTGTAAAAAATCCTGGGTCTGAGGAGTCCTTCTTTTCAGACTGGGCTCTTGCCGACATTAATCAAATTCAGAAATTCGTCTTTGCATCATATTGCCGACTTTGAATTTCCCTAAAACTCCCTCATAATTAATTGCCGACACAAAATCCCTCAAAAGACTCTAAAACGAAAATAACTGCACTAGGCAAATCAGCTTGGTCAGCTATAAACACTGAACAGTCTAAACAGTATACGTATCTAAAAGTCTTAAGTGATCATCATCACGTAGCATCAATGTGACCGTGTGACGTCATCAAATCGCGCTGAAGTTGTAACTGGTATGTTCATCATAATTATACGTCATAATAGCATCACTGAAGTTGAAGTGATTGAACAAGTTCTAAATATCAAAACATGTTCTTATGTTTTCTCACCAATTTGCTGGCCCATTTGAAGGGTATTTACAAGGTATAGTACCATATATAATGTGAAATCTGTATCTGTGTTATTTTACTATCAAAAATGTATTAGGTATATATTGTAAAACTCTCTTAAATAACCTGTTCAACCTTATAGTTAATACCTACCAGTTAGTGGCAGTTACCACTTAGGTACCACCGTACCATGTTACATACAGTAACCTACCTAATAATTATTATTTAACTTTCATTCTAATTGGCCAGTCTGCAGAATGTGTCTCTTCTCCCGCAGAGACTTTTAATTTGAGAGACAGTTACTCTCTGACTATCAGCAGCAGATTCAGAATCTCCCGCAGCTAAATTAATGGTAACATAGGAATTAATTCAAAATCTCCCGCAGCTAAATTAATGGTAACATAGGAATTAACTCAAAATCTTTCGCAGAGATCTCCAATTTCTAAAATTCAATCAAAAACTCCCGCAGAGAGTCTTGGAAAAATGTTCCATATTCTGCAAACTGGCTAATTGGTAGGTATCCACAGTTCATTATAATTTATACCTAACCTTCAGGTATCTTGGATGCAAATTAAAATAAAAGTTCAATAATTATTATATATAGGTATACTCTTATCTTCTTACATGACCAAAAATGTGGAACCGTTCGATAATGTGGAACCATTCAATAATTCGGAACTTACCCAATGCACTAAAGAATTATAGAAACAAACTACCAAGGTACTACATTTATATAGCCTTATATGTATAAGTAATAAGTACCTACATTCATTCAGTTTAAAATATTTACTCAAAATACCGAATTAAACGAACAGTAATGTTTATAAACAAGTGCTTTATAATTTATCAAATTTAAATCTAAATTTTCCGATCGTATTAATTTTTAAATATAAGGGCTAATTGTGAATACTTTTAAACATGTACAATTCCAGACTCCAGACAGTTGTCTGGACATGTCTAGAACAGAAAAACTTACATTCAAACATTTAGCTATACTTATAGTAGGAAGGTTTTTTGTGTTAATTAGGTATTCTGTATCAGTATTACTCGATTAACCATTATTTTTAATAATCTGCTTATATTCATTGAATAGCTACCACTTTTTCTTTATTTACAAGTTTGATACATGTTTGAAGACTGAAACTGTTTCGAAACATGTCTGATATACCTACCTTCTCATATAGCGTCATGGTACGTGAACTTCTGATTTAAATATTTTAATCATACGTTTTTAAAACATTATAATTTCCTACTTTAACAATTTAACCAGAATCAAAATTATTCCCACCTATTTAATCATCATTATCATAATATGTTCTATGTAATTATTGTTATCTGCTAAGGAAAGTTCCAAATTATCGGTCAGTTCCACATCATCGGTCATAGAAGAAAAAAACATAAAGGCTAATGAAAATTATTTTACTCAACCTATCCTAGTGAAATAATAATTATTATATTGTCTTCTCTTATATGATCGAAAATGTGGAACTGACCGATAATTCGGAACTTACCCTAGTGTTAAACTTAATCGTATAGCCCTATTAAATTTTGGTATTTACTTTGGTAGTTAATATTTGTAAATAATGATGCTACCAGTACTCAGCTCAACTGAATAATATTAAATTGAAATAGGTAGGTATACCTATAGGATAAGAATTAGGTACAAATTATAGGGCAGTTCTACATTTACGATCGTATAAAATCATCAGTTTAAATGGAAAATAATAATTTATCTTTGACCGAAAATATGGAACTGTCCAATAATTCGTAACTTAGATACCCTAAATCACTATGAATTGGTACCTACTGCCTAGTTTACAATAACGGATGGTACAAAAACTGTACAATGCGTGTATCAGAATAAATTTCATTAACTACCCATTATTCTAATGAAAGATTCATCAGTAAGTAGTATCTATTCAAATTTGAATGTATTATTAAACTTAAGAAATTGCACGAGAAAAAGTGACAGTAATTTCACGGTGGATAATGGATATCCTGTTATGTCATTGGAACACAGTTGATTCTAAAAGCATGCATTGAATCAACTCTTACTTTATAGCATAGAGTTTAGCGTGAAAAATTGAAAGGTTAATTTTTTCTATGGACTGCAGTTTGTGTACTATGGACCTAAGTTTGTGTAGGTACTATGGACCGTAGTTTGTGTAGGTACTATGGACCGTAGTTTGTGTAGGTACTATGGACCGTAGTTTGTGTAGGTACTATGGACCGTAGTTTGTGTAGGTACTATGGACCGTAGTTTGTGTAGGTACTATGGACCGCAGTTTGTTTTAATGCTCGAAACTATCAAACTATTTTGATGTGATGACTACCGATAAGAATTTAGAGACAGCTTTATTTTAACTTGAAGACTAGGTAGAACCGTAGAGGTACTTAGCTTTATTTTAACGTGACGACTACACACACAGAAATAACTAATTATGCCGACCATAGAAACGTCAGTTAATTATTATGCCGACTTCCAAGACCTTCTTTGGAACTAGGAGCTGCGGGATGTGGTGATGCAAACACATTAATTGTGTATGCATAACTGCTATCACGAACCTATATGATTGTGTGTAAGTAACATTCAAAGTCAGTTACCAATTGACTCTCGGCCATACACAGCCAGTGACTGACTCACAGCCACTCACAGCCGGTTGACACACTTGCTAGAATTAGGTTAAATTATAGTGGGTTAACAACGTTAAGACATAGAGTTTATTTAAAGAGTAATATGTTTTACAGTTAGAAGTATATTAGAGAGATGAGTGAAGCAGATCTCTCACTGAGTAATGTAAAAGACAGACTGACTTAAGAATTTACATACGATGGTATTTAAAACGCACCGGAACTGTGATCGGACTTTAACCCTTAAATCCGTTTCTCATAAAAGTAATACATTGTTATTTAAACAATAGGTAATTAATATAGCTCAGCTAATCAAACAGGAAGTTAACATTAAACATATACAAGAGTGTGTAATACATTTTAACTAAGATTCCAACACTCCTCCTCACACGACATTATATATTTTTCATGCCTATTAATTCCACTAATTTAGTAAATCTATCAGTAGGCAGAGGTTTAGTAAATATGTCAGCAAGCATAATTTCACTGGGGCAATAAACAAGTTTAATTATGTTTGAAGCAACAAGATCTCTAATGTAATGAAATTTAATATCAATGTGTTTCGATCTAGGATGATTTTTAGCATTTTTAGCAATACAAATTGCTGACTGATTATCCTCAAACAAAACGATAGGATTCTTATTAGGTACTTTAAGATCTAATAGTAATTTATTTAGAAATACAGCTTCTTGGGAGGCACCAGAGAGGGAAACATATTCAGCTTCAGCCGTTGATAAAGCAACACATGACTGTTTCACAGAGCGCCAAGAAATAATGGAATTATTTAACAGAAAGCATTGGCCAGAAGTACTTTTCCTATCAACTCTGTTACCTGCCCAGTCGGCATCAGAATAACCTATCAAATCAGAATATTCATTACCATATGTAATGCCAAGATCAGGTGTGCCCTTTAGGTATCTAAATATTCTCTTAATTGCAGACCAGTGCTTAGTGTTTGGATTGGAACAAAATTTAGAGACATTTCCAACTGCATAAGTTATGTCAGGCCTAGTTTTAGTAGATAGATAAAGTAAAGCACCTACAGCTGACTGATATTTAGTTTTATCTACTAGTTCACAATCATCAGTAGTTGGTTCCAAATGAGAATTAACATCAGCAGGAGTTGATACTGGTTTACAATTATTGAATTCAAATCTATCTAATAACTCGTTGACAAATGAAGCTTGGTTTAATGATATTTTATTTTCGTCTTGTACGACTTTTATGCCTAAGAAATAGGATGATTTTCCTAAGTCTTTCATCTCAAATTTAGCACTTGAATCAGTCTTGATTTTAGTCAGGTCATCATAGTTCAACATGCTACAATAATATCATCTACATGCACAGAAATGAAGCAGGGTGAGTCATTAATTACTTTAACATAAATACATGAGTCACAAGAGGACTGAATAAATCCTAAGGATTTAAGATATGCATCCAAAGAATCATTCCAACATTTGGGTGATTGTTTTAACCCATACATAGATTTGTTTAGTTTGCACACTAAATCTTCTTTTCCTGGTAGAACATAGCCTGGAGGCTGTCTAATATAAACGTTTTCTTTAAGATCCCCATTTAAAAAAGCAGAATTGACATCCAAGTGATGTACAAATAATTTTTGTTTAGCAGCTAAAGATAACATGGTTCGCACCGATTCAAATCTAACTACAGGAGCAAAAATTTCATCATAGTCGATTCCAGGTCTCTGTAAGAAACCCTGAGCGACTAATCTAGTTTTATATGAAGCCACTCTACCATCAGATCCCTTTTTCTTTTTAAACACCCATTTAGATTTAATGATGTTTAGTCTGAGGTAGGTTTTACGAGTTCAAAAACTTTATGTTTCTCAAAAGCATTCCATGGCAAGTTTCCATTTAGAGGATTCAGAACCGCTATTAAGAGCCTCAGATACCGACCTAGGTTCGATATTGATATTCCCATTGACTAATAAACCCTCCTCCTCAAACTGATCAAGGCTATACTCCCAACTACCGTATCTAACAAGAGCTCGACGCGTTCTAGACGATCGTCTATTTTCCAGTTCAGGAAGATCCTCATCTGGTCTGATAGCTGGTACAGGTTGCGCCTCAGGGAGGATTATTGTCAGGAGTTTGATTCTCAGGCCCTGCAGGTTCTGAATCTTCTGAAGGGAACACCAGTGTAGAGGTAGGGGTCTCAATCAGTTGAGGGGTCTTAATCTTAGATGAAACTGATTCATCAATGGTTACATTCCTGGAAAAGAAGATTCTTTTAGATTTAACATCATACATCTTATACCCTTTAGTAACAGTGCCATAACTGAGAAACAGGCATTTGGTAGCTTTATTTTCTAATTTTGATCGTTCATCTCGAGAAATGTGCGCATACGCAGTGCATCCAAAAAATTTTACATGCTTTACATTTGGTTTTCTAAGATTTAATGCTTCATATGGAGTTTTATTAACTAAAAATGAATTAATGCATCTATTATTAAGGTAATTTGCAGTATATAGTGCTTCACCCCAGAATTCCTTATCAATTCCTGAATCAGATGACATACATCTAACTTTTTCCATAATAGTTCTATTAAATCTTTCAGCTAACCCATTTTGTTCAGGAGTTTTAGGAATAGATTTCTGGTGAATTATACCTTCATTGCGTAAATATGATTCAAACTTATTTGAGGTATATTCTCCTCCATTATCTGACTGCAAGGTTTTAATTTTCCTTTCGTAAATATTTTCAACCATTGCTTTCCATTCCAAAAACTCCTGAAACACATCACTCTTATGGGCAATAACATATATCCAGGAGTATCGAGTAGCATGATCAATAAAGGTCAGAAAATATGAATTATTACCCCTGGAAGTGGGAGTAATTTTCCCACAGACATCTGTGTGGATTAAATCAAGAGGTTTACAATTTTTCTTAATGCTTGTAGAAAATGGTATTTTATGCATTTTCCCATTACAGCAGTGTTCACACACACCTTCTATAGCCTTCAATTTACTATCCAGACCATTAACTGATTTAGTTCGGATCATTTTAGTCAAGTTGTCGTTACCTATATGACCAAGCCTTCTATGCCATAGAAGGTTTACTTTATTTTGATCAACCGTTACAGCAGCTGTATGAACTAAAGTATTTAGATAATAGAGTTGACCAACACAGTGAGCCACAGCAATTAACTCTTTATATTTGTTCAATATTTTACATTTATCATTTTCAAAAATAATAGATTTATTATTATTAGTCATTTTTGACACTGATAGTAGATTAAAAGCTAGATTTGGCACATATAATACATCATTTATTGTACATTTTCTACTTCCACCACCTGGTATATTCACAATAACAGAAACATTTCCTAGTGAAATAGCTTG
The DNA here is from genome assembly GCA_947561585.1 of Caprella mutica. NCBI lineage: Eukaryota > Metazoa > Arthropoda > Malacostraca > Amphipoda > Caprellidae > Caprella > Caprella mutica. Next base: position 36,765 of record CANNZV010005326.1, read on the forward strand.
CAAAACAGCGCCATTGCCTACTCGAACATTGATAGGGTTGGTAATGTTTGCAAAATCTCTACATAAATTTTTATCACCACTCATGTGTGATGAAGAGCCTGAATCTATTATCCAGATATTACTGTCGTCATATTTGTTACAAAGAGCGCTATCATTAGCATACATTGTGTGATTAAGTTCTATATGACTTACGTTTACATCATTTGGCTGATTTTGTGTTCTGTTAGTTAGAGAATATCGTTTAAATTTAAAGCAGTCTTTCTTCACGTGTCCTAATTTTTTTACAAAAATGACACTTAATTGACTGTTTATTTACTGCAGCATCAATCTGTGTATTTGATAATGCCAAACAATCATTGGATTTAATACTCAACTTTTCAGCTTCTCTCCGGAGTGCGTCAGCTACGGTAATCCAGTTAGGAATGTCTGACTGTGCTTCAAGTGCAGTAACTAACACTTCAAACTGCTCTGGTAATGATGATAGTAGACAAATAACTTTATCCTCTTCACTGATCACTTGATTTAACAAGGCAAGCTCTTGAAAAACTTCAGTTAGTTCTTTCAAATGGGAGTTGAGTAGTTCGGGAGATTTCAATTTTAAGTTGTAAAGTTTCTTCAGACGAAATTTGTTCGCCCACGTGTTTTTCTGAAACGTTTCTTGAAGGGTGGTCCAGACAACGCGTGGATCCGTGGGTTGTCCAACTAAGTACAATTGATCCGGTGAAATAGATAGTACTATATCTGCCAGAGCTTTATTCTTCTTAGTGTCATAGGCATCCTTAACCTCAGTGGAAGAGGAATCTGGTGGAACTGGTTTAGATCCATCAGCTATATCCATCAGTTTCTCTCTTAAGAGGTACATTTTCATTTGTACCCTCCATGTAGGGTAATTATTTCCGTCTAGGGGAACAATCCCCGGTAACTTATTTGAAGACATGTTTTCAAGTATTTATTATCATTCAATACTTAACAAACATAAACAAACAAAGCAGTTAAATTGATTTACTGTTTAACTGAATTGATATTTAATCAGGAATAATTATTCTAATTCATAAGAATAACTTCACAGAATATAATTATTAATATTCAAATTGGAACAGCAACACAAGTCTTAGTTCGCAAGAACCTTTTGTTGAAAGACTGTTTACCAAAGGATAAGGTCACAGATTCAAAGGTAATTTGTGACCTCTCTTGACACCTCTTCCGCAAAGAATAATGAATAATTATACGAGACAAACAAGTACATAACGAAATATCAGTCAATATTATTGACCTCAATAGCGCATTAGCAAGATATGCTTACACAAACGTTCGTGCGTATATGTGTCATTTAGTTTAACACTTTTTCACTGTACTTATTGTCACTTTATTACTGAAATATATTTCTAAATGTTTTTAAACATAATTTGATTTATAAACTCTTATCGTTCACTGGGCCCATAACCTGTTAGAATTAGGTTAAATTATAGTGGATTAACGACGTTAAGACATAGAGTTTATTTAAAGAGTAATATGTTTTACAGTTAGAAGTATATTAGAGAGATGAGTGAAGCACATCTCTCACTGAGTAATGTAAAAGACAGACTGACTTAAGAATTTACATACGATGGTATTTAAGACGCACCGGAACTGTGATCGGACTTTAACCCTTAAATCAGTTTCTCATAAAAGTAATACATTGTTATTTAAACAATAGGTAATTAATATAGCTCAGCTAATCTAACAGGAAGTTAACATTAAACATATACAAGAGTGTGTAATACATTTAAACTAAAATTCCAACAACACTGACATATATTTCAAGGTCGTGAGAACGAACAGCTGACAGTATGGGCCAGGCTCCCAGCCAGACGCAGAGTAACTTTGATTTGAACTCGGTGGTGGAGCTGATTCAGAAGTCGACTTCAATGAATAAGGCTCATTTAGAGGCGGCTATAAAATCCATGGGGACAACACAATATGACCTGATCCCGGATTTATTCAGCGATGTGTTGGTTTTAATCCTAACACTATTAGTGGTAATAATTTTGGTATGTGGGTACACCCACTCCAAGAGGGTTAAGTCCGACGAGGACATGAAGATGTACGAGATACGAAATTTGAAGTCAAAAATGGCGATGGAAGCCTTTAATCAAATCAAAAGAGGGACCCCTTTAGAACAGGGGAACTAATTGGAACGTTAAATTACTTTAATGATCAGGCAATCAACATTCAGGCGACAAGTTTTATTATAATGCCTCATAAAAAACAAAAAGCAAAATTAATATTAAAAGGTCAAGCAGCATTTAAGAAATTTTTATTTAAAGAAGAAAAAAAAAATCAAATTAAATTAGACCATTATTTTAAGATTTTAATTTTTAGTGAAAGTTAACAATAATCGTTTTCAATTGAATTTAATTTTAAGTTTAATTTTTTTTCGGTGTTAATTTTAATGTTTATATTTAAGGATTAAGACTGTCTCAAAATTTGATAAAGATGATCAAAATTCATAAAAAAGAATATAAATTGATTAAAAAGTCATAAAATACGATATCATAACATATGATAAATTATAATGAATAATTCTTTTTATCAATAAAGTAGGAATTTTATTAAAATAAAACATAACTAAGTTAAATAAAATAAATTTTTATAATAAAAATTTTTTTGGATTATAAATTTTTTTTTAAATTGTAAATGATCAAGGACTCTGATAATATTTAGAATAATATTCTAAATATTAGGAGGGGCGAGGTGAGATCTCAAAGGCAAGTTTTTACATATATAAAATGAAAAAATTATTCATATTGAACTGTGACATAGTAGGTAGGAATAACTTAGAATGTTTAGTGTTAAATAAAAATATTGTTAAAGCAAAAATTAGGAGTGTATAGGTAAGATAAAAATTTTAAGAAAATTTGATGATTGCACTTTAGTCTGAAATATTTCTAGAATGAATTAAACTCATATTTTTTCAATTTGCTAATAATATATTTATAGCTGGTTCGAGAAATTTCAAGAGATCCAAAACACATGTTTCCACTAACAGAGTGCGCGTCTGAACATTGTTAAATATAGAGTAACAATGGGTAGACAGACCAGCTGGCAGTTTTGGAAGGGGGGGGGAGGGGGAGCGATGTGGTGATGCAAACACAATAATTGTGTATGCATAACTGCTATCACGAACCTATATGATTGTGTGTAAGTAACATTCAAAGTCAGTTACCAATTGGCTCGCATGAGATACACATCTAATCTCAAGTCTTTGTTAGTGAGACCATTACTTGTGAGTGTTTTAAGGCTGACTCACACCATCGCTCCGGTCACGCTCTGCTCTCGCTTCAGTCACGGTCCGGTCTCATCCTTGTGCATACACATGTTCGGTCCAGTCACGGTCCGCTCTCGCTCCCGTCCCTTCCGTATCATCTGATTTTGCAGTGATTACCATTGCACTCAATTGATGGTGAACAGGATGAGAGAAAACCAAATAGTAGATATTTTGAGTTCATCCTATGCTAAAAGACAGGAAGTGTGAAGGATATCTACTCGTTGTATTCTCATCTAATATAGATGACAAAACTAAATTTTTCTATTATTTTCGCAGCAGTATCGACTGATTTTGCTTCATAATTTGTTGATCTATTGTTAGCGCAGCCCTCAACCGATAGCGCAACCAACGATTGATTGCTGCACGTTCTAATGATAAAGAATGTATTTAGTTTAAGCATCTAAATGGTACATTTAATAGGGATACCATCAACCGATTGTTGCGCGTTCGATTGATATGGATTTCTATAATTTCTATATCTAATTGTTACATTCATCAATCAATCGATTGATGGTTACTCTATGAAATATAACAATTTTTTTGTTTGAAAAGACAATATCTTTCCATTAAAATCAAGACAATTAAATGCATAAACTAAAAACTCCCTATCATTCGAACGCGCAACAAAGGATAGATGGTTGCGCCATCAGTCGATGGCTGCAATAACGATTGATCAATAGATTGCGCGGCGAAATCGGTCGATATTTCAGATCAGTCAAATGCGCGAGATATAAATGTGTAGTAAAATTCAAGAAAAAGCACGCAAATAATAAAATTGGACCGCGACTGGAGCGTTGCTAATACACACTGGCAGTGCCGCTCCGCTCACGGTCCGATCACGCTCCAGTCAAAATATCTTTGGATTGGATCGTGACCGGAGCGTGACCTGACCGGCACTGCCAGTGTGGATGCTCTACGTGAAATGCATTAAAGAATATTGGACCGGACTGTGACTGGAGCGTGACCGGAGCGATGGTGTGGATTAGCCCTTAGTGAAGAAAAACAGTGCATTTACATTTGCTTGACAATAGAATATAATCTCTTTAAAGTGTTATTCAAACTCGTTATTATCCTAAATACAGTTAAGCGTGGACCAGAGGCCTGAGGTCAGAACCATATTGGCAAGTTGGTTCTAGGGCATGGGACCATGGTCCATGAGTATTTAGTAGAAAGAGATATATTGAGAAAAAGGAATCTGAAAGATAAGAAACAGAGTAAGATTCTAATCACACGTAACCCATATCGTGGACCGTTATAAGGTTTCACAGTTGATGAGATAACCCACAGGGGGAACCATCACAGGGAGATTTTGATTTAATTCCTATGTTACCATTAATTTAGCTGCGGGAGATTCTGAATCTGCTGCTGAGAGTCAGAGAGTAACTGTCTCTCAAATTAAAATCTCTGCGGGAGAAGAGACACATTCTGCAGACTGGCCTCCGAGTAGGTAGAACCTACTCTTCTTCCCACATAGGAGGGTGGTGCTCCGAAGAGAACACCCGGCACTTTTCCCCATTGTTTTTGTTATATCTAAACTCTGTAATTGTCCCCTTGCCCTCCCAGTAGGACCCACTCTTCTTCCCACATAGGAGAGTGGTGCTCCGAAGAGAACGCCCGGCATCCATTCCTTATACTCATTGATTAAGAAGGAGTAACATGTATAGTTTTAACAAAACTCCACAATGTAAATAGCTAAATGAATGCAGATCTGATATTGATGTATATAGAAATAATTATATGACTATTGATTTTAAAAAATAAAAACTAATCCAGGAGACAAAGTACAAAATAAATTATACTATAAACTCCTTTTTATTATAAAAAAAAAACATAGGTAGGTAGCTATTATCAGTTAAATAACTCATTTTAAATATTATTATTTTCTCCAATGTATAGTATTAACTATTTAAGTGTTTTTTATGAACTACTTAGCTCCCTTTCGGCCCGAATAGGCCATCCGGCTTGGTCTATATTCGGTCCGTTTTGGACCAGTTTGTATTTGATGCACTGAACTCCTCTGACTTTTTCATAAATCTGAGAAATAGCTGCTAACATTTTTCATCAATTTGTCTAGTCCTCCAACATTTTTCCAGTTTCTCCTCCAAAAATTAATTGTAATATAGGAATTAATAGCTAAATATCCTCTGACATTACAGGATTTTTTTATTAGAGAAATTGAATATCTCCCGAGATATCATTGGAATTTACAACCAAATACAATCTGGGTTTTGGACACCAATCTGTCCGTTTTGGACCACAATTGGTCCGTTTTGGTCCCCAATCGGTCCGTTTTGGTACTCAATCGGTCTGTTTTGGTACTCAATCGGTCCGATTCGGTCTGTTTTGGTGATTCTATACACCGGTGTTATTGATAAAACATAGGTTAAATGAACAGTGGTTTTTACAAGTTTAAAAGTATAGTTTATTGTAAGTGATTAATATAGAACTCTCTACAATGCTCTGTAGATAACGGACTCTAGTATGATCTAACACGGCATTTTATATAATGCTAAACAGGAAACAATTATACAACACTAGTCATAGCTAGAACCAAGAAATGTTATCATATGAAAATTATGCTGACCTGTTAAAAATACATTAGGGTCACCCAGGTAAATTGCGGCCCTTTAATATTTAATTGCGGCCCTCTCAAGAGAGTCTCTAAAACATTCTAAACCAAAATTACATTGAAATGTTGCATAACTATCGTTATAAGCACAGTGCATGCTACAATTTATTACTTTGTTTATAACGAGTGTTTTGGGGCTATGATAGTATGACGTTTCTGTTGTTAGAGGCCGCAGTTAGTTAGTGGACCACAATTTACCTGCTTTACCCTAGCAAAAGACAACAATATGATTATAAACAAATAACCCATATATAAGAGTATGTCAGTTAAAGCCTATTAATTGGCTTAGATTTCAAATGGTCAAATCTCAGATATGTCTAATTGGCTTTAACTTTTGAATTAATTCCTATGTTCCCATGTTTATTTTGGCTTGAAATCTTCAAAAAATGAGCCAAATTGGCTTGGCTCTGATTTTTTGTGAAATTTTGGCTCAAAAATTGGCTTACAATTTTCCAGCCTCTAAAACATGGCAAATAACCCAGTCTGTATTTGGTGCACAAAATTCCACTGACTTTTTGAAAAAGTTGAAAAAAATCCACCATAAATTTCCAGTAACATGGCTGATCCACCAACATTTAACCCATTTTCCCACCGAAAATTCATGGTAACATAGGAATAAATAGCTAAAATTCCACTGACTCTGGCAGAATATTATTTTCAATGGAGAAAAATTGCACAGACATGTCGGTGGAATTTACCACGAAATACAGACTGGCAAATAACTAAGTGTGATAATATTAATATGTCACCGGCACGCCCCCCGATATACATATATTTTATGTCTAACCAGTAATGAACTACAAAAGTGTCAATAAGGATTAAATAATACAGGTAAATAAGGATTTAAAAACAGTTTGCAGAATATGGAATATTTTTTCAAGACTCTCTGCGGGAGTTTTGACTGAATTTTAGAAATTGGAGATCTCTGCGGGAGATCTTGAATTAATTTCTAATTACCATTAATTTAGCTGCGTGAGATTTTGAATCTGCTCCTGAGAGTCAGAGAGCCAGTCTGAAAATAAGGTGCACTTCAATAAATAAATTGAACGACGTTTTTATAGAGAAAAATAGTCTATTCAAGATATTATTGATGGAAATTTGTTATATAAATATAGCTAGTTATATATTAAATGAATATACGACAAAAAATTAATTAATAATTAATGACTAATTATATAAACTAAATTGTAACCACAATGTGACAATATGTTGTTGACATATCATTACGTCAACATCATAAAGATTGCACTGAACTTCTTCATAACCAATAGGGTGGAGAGTCTTTAATGACATCACTGTATTTGATAGTGCGATGCACCAATCACAGCTCTCAGATATGAAAGTACGTTCAGGGGTTCAGCCACACATACTTACCAAGTTACCCCCCCCCCCCCTCATCAACAATGCCCAGTTCATTACTTGTCTGATAAATAATTATTATATCATTACATGTTTAATACCGCAATAGGTAACACTTATTTGAGAAAATAGGTATCATTAATTTATTATATATACCTATCGTATTTTCTCATACCTTCCTATGACCGAAAATGTGAAATTGACCGCTAATTCATAGCTGCAAAGTTCCTCTATTCTAGGGTCGAAAATGTGTTATCATACAATAACTTAAAACTTTCCTCAGAATATAAGAAAAAGTTAAGGAATTTAACTAAAATTTTAAATGGTTATTTTGATATCGGCTTACTATAAATAAATAACCAGTTAAAGTAGTTAGTATATCATACAATATTTCTGTCGTCGGGAATATGGAAACGTCTGATAACTTGAAACTTACCCTGCATAGACTGGTACCTAATACTCTAGTTTCTTAATGTACGGTGTATATAAACAATATGAATAACGTAAATCACTGGAAGCAGGTAGTTTGAATTATTGTAGGAAGGTATCTGTTTTTAAATTTACCACTAATCTATAAAGTTTACTTGTACCTAGTTTTTTACGATCTTCGTGGGATAGGATTGTTGCCTAGGTGTTTATAAGTAAACTACCTATGCAATAATGCATCTTGACGTATTAATAATATAAAATTCATTGTCTAACGTTAGAAGTGCACTCCACAGGTGATTCTTGCTCAGTATAATACCTACCTATAAATTTTTCTGTTAGAATATTTTTGTGTTATTGCAATTAGCTACACTGTACCTAGTTTCAAAGTGCAATGTGCTTAGTTTCGAACTACAGTGTACCTAGTTAGTTTCAAACTACAGTGTATCTAGTTAGTTTCAAACTACAGTGTATCTAGTTAGTTTCAAACTACATTGTACCTAGATAGTTTTAAACTAGAGTTTACCTAGATAGTTTCGAAATACAGTGTACCTAGATAGTTTCGAAATTCAGTGTACCTAGATAGTTCCGAAATAAAGTGTACCTAGTTAGTTTCGAAATACAGTGTACCTAGTTAATTTTGAAGTACAGACAGTGTACCTAGTTAGTTTTGAAGTACAGACAGTGTACCTAGTTAATTTTGAAGTACAGACAGTTTACCTAGTTAGTTTTGAAGTACAGACAGTGTACCTAGTTAGTTTTGAAGTACAGACAGTGTACCTAGTTAGTTTTGAAGTATAGACAGTGTACCTAGTTAGTTTTGAAGTACAGACAGTGTGCCTAGATAGTTTCGAAATACAGTGTACCTACCTAGATAGTTTCGAAATACAGTGTACCTACCTAGATAGTTTCGAAATACAGTGTAGCTACCTAGTTCTCCAAGAAATACAGTGTACCTAGATGGTTTCGAAATACAGTGTACCTAGATGGTTTCGAAATACAGTG
>CANNZV010005327.1:0-28410 GCA_947561585.1 Caprella mutica
GAAATGGTAATCGACAAGTGGTTTCAATGTGGTAAATTTCACATGGTTAACATCTGTTATTGAAATGGTAATTGACATGTGGTTTCAATGTGTAAATTTCACATGGTTAACATCTGTTATTGAAATGGTAATCGACAAGTGGTTTCAATGTGGTAAATTTCACATGGTTAACATCTGTTATTGAAATGGTAATTGGCATGTGGTTTTATGTGGTAAATTACATATGGTTAACATCTATTATTGAAATGGTAATTGGCATGTGGTTTTAATGTGGTAAATTACATATGGTTAACATCTGTTATTGAAATTGTAATTGGCATGTGGTTGTAATGTGGTAAATTACACATGGTTAACTTCTGTTACTTTTGAACTCTAAATACAATTATGTGAAAGAGGGCAATCAATCTACTCATTGTACATATAATTACAGTAGAACTCCACTATAGTCAACTCCTGTATAGTGAACCATCCTGTTTAGTAGAACCCTGTTTAGCGAACTAACTTTTATAGTCAAAATATTTAGTTTAGTTTGCCACAATTGCCTTGTTTTCTATGAATATCTATATAGTAAATTAGTTGTATTCCATGAAAGTTCTTCCAGTATAAATTTTCTTTAATGAAGTCATGTGTAGTGTGATCCGTTCTGATATTTAGAGTTCTGAGAAATTAAATACACTGAATAATGAATATATTTGAAAAGAAAGAAAATATTTTATGTAGTCTGCCATGGTAATGCTAGTTTTCTATACAACTCTTATATCATCTACACTCTACAGCAAGGTGGCCAAATGCAGCACTCATTGCTATTTTAGCTCTCAGAGCAGCACTCGTGCCCACCAGGGAAAAGGTGCTTTATTTTCTTCCAAAGAAAATTTAGAGTATTTAGCCCTGACTGCTTTATAAATTACAAGGATATATAATATAAAAGAGGATGGTAAGATAATTGAAGAACAGAATATTTATAATTACCTTGATACTTTGTTAGTTAATTTTATACGTTAATAAGGTATTTTGGTACCCTTACACTGGTAAGAATTTGTGCAATAATTTTTATTTCCTTTTTTTAATAAGTTGGGAAGCAATTGTCATTCATCCTGTGATTTTATGAATTAGTTATTAAATTTTTTATTACTTGAATGCAAAACAACTTATTTTTGTTTTTATTGTGAAAAAAGAAAAGTATAATTATGTATCATTTATTAATTGCTTTTAATTCAAATAATTAATATACTACAAATATTTATGTTCCAAATATGTACGATTGTACGTACCTCAATAAAATCTATCTCCCCTACTCTCATTTTAATTACTCAGTATCCCCTGCAATTTAAGAAACGAAAAGAAAATGGTAACTGCAATGTTATTCCATATTTCGGCAATGAAAAACACAACATGTGCCCACCCATGCTCTAAAGTGAAGTAAATCATATAAAGTGAATATAAATTTATTAATTATAACTTCTAAAAGCTACTTCTATCATGTCCAGGATGGCTCAGTGGATATGTCCCAGACTCAAAACAACAGCAACCTACAGGGACCCTAGTTCGATTCCGGAAACACCTCTTCATTTCTTTCCCCATTTCTTCCAATTTAATTTGTATATAACAATATGTAACATTAAACTAAATAATATATAGGCGAATTACATATACACTATATACAGTAAAGTAAGAAATGGCAATAAAATTAGTATGATCTTTTTGATTTCTTGACACATGGTACTGATGTGTGTTACACATGGTACTGATATGTGTTTCACATGGTATTGATATGGGTAACATATGGTACTGATATGGGTAACATATGGTATTGATATGGGTAACATATGGTATTGATATGGGTAACATATGGTACAGATATGGGTAACATATGGTATTGATATGGGTAACATATGGTATTGATATGGGTAACATATGGTATTGATATGGGTAACATATGGTATTGATATGGGTAACATATGGTACAGATATGTGTTACACATGGTACAGATATGTGTTACACATGGTACTGTTATGTGGTTTTGTTATGGTTAACATGTGTATTCCATATGTTATACATGTGGCAAAACCACATGTATAACATATCGTCCAAGGTTCCAAAAATCAACATTGTAACCACATTGTTATAATGTGGACATAACCACATGGTATACATGTGGAAATGTTTGCAGGGAAGTCCTTACTCTTTTACTTGCCAATATATTGGTGAGTTTGTGATAGTAAATCTTAAAATCTAAGCCTTTAAATTGAATTTGAAGAAAGATAGCTCATCTTCTGATTTTTCTCTTATGCTGCCATGTTATTTTGGAAAGAATTTATAAAAATTTTGGAGAGAAATTGGGCTCCATTTGGAGAGAGATGGACTTGGTTAGAGAGACAAATGGAGTTATGGAGAGTTTATTAACCACACTGTTTTACTTTGCTGAGACTGCACGATACTGTTACCCAGTCTGCATAAACTGGTAAAGTGTTCTACTGGTCTGTCATTTCTTTCTCGAACGAGTTTCTTGCCATTTTATTGGCGACTTGGCAAGTTTAAAACTATTTTGAAACCTAATTTTTCCCCTTGGAAAATAATATTCTAGCAAAGTTGGTGGAATGTTAGCTATTTATTTGGCTATTCGTATGTTATCTTATCATTAATTTTCAGTGGCTAAATTGTAAATATGTTGGTGGATTGTTTTAGCATATCAAAAAATGCAGTGGTTTTAACTGTTTTAGTGTACCTACCAAATACAGAGTGGCATTGTTAGAAAACTATTTCCAAGTTAGGAGTATTTACCATGAAATACATTTACACTTACAGTTTGGTCGGTATTCATGGCCAAGTAAAATAGTATGACTCATAAACTCTCCATTTGTGTCTCCAGCTCTCTCCAAAAAATCACAAAATTTCTATCCAAAGGACCAAAATGATCAAATATTATAAATTCTCTCCAAATTATTAAAATTAACATTGTACCATAGGTGAAAATTATATATTTCTCGCTATTTGCAATTAAAGAGCTCATAAGAGCTGTCACAAACTCGCCATTAAGGGACATGCTTTCACCAACTTGTCAGAGGAATTTTTCCTTTTTGAAAATAGTATTAATTCTAATTCTACCAGGGTGGTTTGGTTTAAACCAAGCTACAAAAAAAACATGGTTTATTTGTTTTTTTATCCTTTGAAGCTCCAAATTCATTTTTAATTTATCAGAAATCATCAATATTATATTTATACCATTTAAATTAGTTTTATTAAATCATTTAAATACATAAATATATTATGTAGATATATTAAATATAATTAGTTAATCTTAGTAGTGTAATTTTTTCATGGGAGACATTAAAATTCAAAACCAAAGGAAAATAGAAATATGGACAGGGTTTTCTCCTCACCATATTGTATTAGTATCATTTTATGAAGATATTTTACATAGTGATTTAGTAAACATTAAAATATAGTCTAGAGTCACACTGTGATATTCATTTGCTAATATGTTATATTTTAATTCGAATATCTACATTTGAAATGTAAATCAATGGAAATATAAGAATTTAAGAAATTTTGAACCTAGCTATGTTATTTAAAACTTGATCTTTGAATTTTTTAAGAGCTTATTAAAGTAGACTAGCAGCTAAGAATTATTCATGAATTGGTAGTAAAATGTTACATTGCATCTGCATTAATTAATTTTTTCATATTTTATCTCGAATAAATCTATTTTTTTCCCATAATTTACCAAAATATGAATGATGTTTTGTAATGTTAATCATGTACAGTGATCAGTTATGAACTAATAAGTATCTATATGCACTTTTATTAAATAATTGCATGTAAAACCAAATATACCAATAAAAACCAAATAAACCATGGTTTATTTGTTTTTTTCGAAAAAACAATTGGTTTTTGTTTTTTTCAAAAAAACAATTGGTTTTTGGTTTTTTCAAAAAAACAATTGGTTTTTGTTTTTTTCAAAAAAACAATTGGTTTTTGGTTTTTTCAAAAAAACAATTGGTTTTTGGTTTTTTCAAAAAAACAATTGGTTTTAACAACCCTGAATTTCAGCCGTATATTCCTATATTAACATAAATTTTTCTGTGGCAAAATGTTTTTTTTTTTGATCAGCCAAATAGTTACCAAAGATCCATGTCTTCTGCAGTGCCAGACAGTGGCAGTTAGTACCAATTCCCAGGTAGCTGTACCATACTTTCCAGACAGGAGCTCAGGATCCCAATCTCCTATTTGGCTGAGTTCCATAAAATTATTTGAATAATTCTCATTTACTGATTTAATAGCTAAATGTTTCTTTTTCAGATAATTATATATTAAGTATGTATGAAGATAAATTTATAGAAGATGGCATTTTATATAGTGCTACTTTTGTACGAATCAGAATGAAAAATATGTTAATTAAGATTCAACTATGTAGATACTAGAATGGAAAATGGTATGATCATATGATGCAGAAGTCATTAATTTACCAGGTGATTTTCATTTGCATTACCTTCAACTAATTTATGTCCAGAATGTTTTTTATGTTATAGCTAGCTATTGAAGTGAAATTGTATTGAATGTGTTAAAGATTATAGCAATATAATTTTTTTTAAATTATTATCAATTAATTATCTTCATATGTGTCTCAGGTTTTAGTTGAACATGTTATTGAGCTTTGTCTATCTCTGAGTAATTTTATTTATCATTTATTAATTCATTTTTATTTCGATTTCAGGTATTAATATTGAATGGACAAAAAATGATTCTGTAAGAGAGAACATCCACTATTTGCTAATAGCAGAAGATCACCAGACTGTTGGAGGAATAGCAGAAGAAGTTGCTGATTACATAACTAGTGCTGTTTATGGTGATGCAATCATTGTAGTCCAATAATATGGCTTCATATTTCTAAATTTAATTCATTAGTCTATTGTCATTAGTCTATTGTCATTAGTCTATTGTCATCTGTCTATTGTCATCTGTCTATTGTTATTAGTCTATTGTTATTAGTCTATTGTCATTAGTCTATTGTCATCTGTCTATTGTCATCTGTCTATTGTTATTAGTCTATTGTTATTTGTCTATTGGTGAATGGATGAGACGGCCCCGGAAGGGTAGCGTCCCTTGGTGCCCGAGCTGTTGTAATTTGGACTATGTTTTTTTTTTTCTTCATTTTTTCCATGTTTATCATTTTTTCACGCTACTAGTAGTTTTAGAGGATAGTGCTTGGGTTATGCTCTACAACCACGAGGTCTAAGATTTTGTGTTAGGTAGGCTAGTAGGCATCATTTATTATCACCTCTTCATTTTCCTCTTCCATCCGTGAGTGCAGTCGATGCTTGTCTTTTTTCGTCACATTTTTTGACAAGTGACTGCCTCTACGGACTATCTTTCCTTTATCCATGACCTTTGTCACTGACTTGGGTAGTCACCTTTATCATGAAGCCACTTTCCTTTCTGACTGCTTTTTCTAGTCTCTTGTAGCTACTTGATTTCTTTTGACGTCAGCGATATGACCTTTCGTTCTGAAGCAGTAATTAAATTCTCACTAAAATTAATAATTTATCTCAACGGTTCTCTAAATATAATTCGAATGTTCCATTTGTTAAAGAGCTCTACCAATTCCTAATAAATGTTTTTTAATTTACCTCTTTCAACAATAATTAAATTTGTTAATTGATAGTATGTTATTCTTGATTTTTTAGTCTCACTCTGAGTACTTATATTTAGAGTGGATATCAGACTAGGGGTATGAAAACTTTATTGCCGATTACCCCTCCCCCTCTCATTGTACCGAGGCTACCTCTAGTTACGCTTTCTTTTTGCTATATTTTAGGTTTTGTTTAGTTTGGCGCCATTTTTCTTTAGCTATCCTTTGTATCTCTCTTCAATTTCTTATTTGTCTTCTTTTTGCCTTGCTGTATCCATGAGTAAGCAGAATGACTGTGTAGGTCTCTTATCCATGGGTAAGCACTGCTTACCCATGGATAAGAGACCTTCACAGTCACTCTGCTTACTCATGGATAAGAGACCTTCACAGTCATTCTGCTTGTAGGTCTCTTATCCATGGGTAAGCACTGCTTACCCATGGATAAGAGACCTTCACAGTCATTCTGCTTACTCATGGATAAGAGACCTTCACAGTCATTCTGCTTACTCATGGATAAGAGACCTTCACAGTCATTCTGCTTACCCATGGATAAGAGACCTACACAGACAGTCTGCTTACTAAGCAGACTGTCTGTGTAGGTCTCTTATCCATGGGTAAACAGACTGACTGTAACATGGATACATATGAAATGGGTTTAACAATAATTTCCTCAGAGTCAAAAACGCTCGTGTGACATAGCCCTTATTAACAGTGATTATTAGTGATTGATAATATTAGTTCTTTAAGCATGAAGTATATCTTTTTATTTTTATTTACGCCCTATACAGAAAAGATCTGATCTGGGGAAAAGTGACTTTGTTCAATGAGTCACTTTACTGCCTGGTACTGGTTTGCTATGACTGGTACAAGTGTTTGATATAGGTATATGGTCTTTTGTTCCGAAGTCCCTACACTTTTACTTAAATTCATTTCTGTAAATACTAAAAGTAATTATGGAGCAAGTAAAGATATCGGACCACAGTACGTTAACTTTACTAGCTTAAATTTTGGTTCTTTATCTTTACGTGGTTAAATTATTAAATATTTGACCAATAATTGGAATAAGAATATAATTCTGGAATCATAGATACCACATTATATTTTTTCCATCTTTTTACTACTCGTTCTAAACAAATTAAAATGGATCACGATTTTTATTAATTCTTACAATGCATAAAATATGTAAAATTAATGTATAAACAGTAATATTATCATTTATACAGTTGTATGTTTATGAAATACTAAAATGAATTATTTTTAAGAAACTGAAAATTTTAGTGGTCCGTTGACTTTACTAGATGAATTTCTGGTCCGTTATCTTTACTTGCTCCGAACCTCTTCATTTTCCTCTTCCCTCAGTGAGTACAGCCACGTTACTTGGTCACGGAGTATCTGTTGTGCATTCATGAGCTTGTTATCGAAGGTGGTAGGTGATTTTGTTCCCCACTTCCCATTCTGACTGCTTCTTCAAGTCTCTTGTATTTAATTTCCCTTTGACATCAGCGATTGATCAACAAATGTTCTGAGCAGATATTGAACCCCCAATAAATTAAATTAATGTTCAATAAAGGACGGAAAAATTAAGGTTGTTTCATTACATAATTTATCCAAATACTATTCTGTACTATTATTTAGCCTTAAGCATTTATAGTTTTTCGTGCACCCAATTAGATCAAAGTCGTAATCTTACTTTGTTATTGGCTTTAATATCATTTCTTGTCCATTCATCCAACCTCACAGTCTACTCCTCTATCTTCACACCCTCCACACCTCAAACCACTCGTCCATCTCCTCGTCTTACTTCACTTGCATTCAGCACTATACAGCATACACTCTTTCTTTCCCACTGTCTCTCTCTGACCTTCTTTCGAACATCACTGAATTCTTACCCTCTCTTCTTTGCTTCTAATATGTTCCTCTCTTCTCAGTCACTCTATTCTCATATCTCGGATTTATTTCACTCCAGTATTCAATTATTATTAACACAATGGCACCTCTTCTCCATATTATTTATCCCTCTTTCCCACATTTTTTTCATTCCTGTTATTCTTCACATCAAAATATTTATACCTCAATATTTTTCTATCCTTACCAATTAATTCATTAACTGATTCTGCTCATCCCCAATCACTATTTCTTATTGAAATGTCTTATATTTAATTTACCTTTTTTAATAGACAAATTCATACATCTTGGATCTATCACCTCTATTGTTTTCTTATGATTCTACTACTATTATTGCATTCTCCACTCCAGACACAATTTTTTTCATAGTTTACTCTTCATCCACCTTATAATAATACTTTTTTTTTTCAATCTGCAATCCCTGTCTTTCCTTCTCTAGTGTTTGATAGTCAGACTCAGGACTACGACATATTTTTCTTGATAGTACCGAAACAGTTACAAAAATATGAAAAATTCTTGATAACATTTATTCAACTAGTATAGCATAAGAATTGGATTCAAATTTCAATTCAAACAGATTTAGCCTATTTTCTGAATATAAAGCGTTAAACTTCGGTAGTATGTACCCATGAAATTATATGACGAGTGATTGCAAGATTTCTCTATAGATATTAAAGGATTTATATTTAATTTTTAGTAACAATTTGATATAAACCTAAAATTATATGGATTATAAGTAGGGTTGTAACAATATACGTTTCAAATGGTATAGAATAATACCTATATACCGCTGCTGTAAAACCATCCGATACACTTTAATTCTCTTCGTCTATAAAATTTTCAGAATCTATGATTTTAAATGCATAATGTCACAACCCTACAGTTATAAGGTACTATAAAAAGTCCTCTCAAATGAATAACGCCTCCCTATAAGCAACGTATATCGATTCGATGGATTGTTCCATCGAATCGACAGACCGTTGTTTGTAGGGCTAATTAATAAGTATAAAAAATTCAATATCACAGTTTCGTAATTTAATTTTTTAAATATTTTGAATTTGGTTAGCTCCATAAATCAATATTTACAGGATGGTGTTAGAAAATGATTAGGCAAGCTGAAAATCCATCAAATAAGCGTAGTGAAGGATAAAGGCTTGCTCACACCTGTCCGTGGACAAAAATCTGTTAATATCTCATTGCTTTTTTGTAGAAAGTAACTAAGCTACAAACAAATCACTCGTCTCTATATTCAAATGGATACTACAATGAATTAATTTGAAAGGGATTTTAACTTTCGGTTTTTCAAGTCTATGGAAATGGCCACACTACTTCTTTGGGATAGTTTAAATTTCGTACAGGAAATGCATGTGTGTAGCGCTTTTGTATCTCCAGCATCAAGTACCGATATAATTAGATAGTAATATTATGCAATGGGTCTGTTTCAACTCTGAAAACTATTTCACCTACAGGCTACAGAACAAAACATTTGTGCGCAAGAAATAGTGAACCAACCACCACGACCTCTCGAATTTCACTGAAGACAGCAAGGCGGAGTTACACTCAGACTGAGTCAGCATCTCCGCCCCTTTAGGTGTGGGGATGGGGAAGGGACGATCGCTGATTGGCTTTTACTTTAAGTCATCTGACTTTATTACTATAGCTTGGAGTCACGTTTACGTTCTTCCTGTTTTTTTTTAAATCTAGTGTAATGAAAGACTACTTATCTCGGGAACATTTTCACAGATACTACTTTCGATAAGATATTACGCCCAATGGACACTTTATTTTATAAAGTTATGAGTTCGTAACATTTTTTTAAATATTTTGATGATTAACTTATTTTTGCTTTGACTATAAGTTTGAAATCATGTTTAACTTAATCTGTTCGTTCAAAAAAACCTTTTTATTAATAATTTCGATGTCAGGACTAATTATAATATAATAATTTGACTAGAGAACATTTTATTTTAAAATTTTATGAGTCAAATCTTTTTATTTTAAATTCTTATATGTTGAAATAATTTACTATAAAATTACTTTCGGAGGAAACGTTTTATTTAAAATTTTATCGATGCGGTCGACTTTTATTAGGCATTTCGATCTCAGTCACAATTGATGTAAATACTTTTGAGCTAAAGTTTATTTATATTGAATGAATTGATCAAAGTCCAACTTAATTTAATTATTTACTTTCAAATCACATTTTCGATGAGCTTATTATAGCTTGGTACTATTTGAAATAAAACTTGCACGTTATTTTTTCATTTACGGTAGATTATTAGTGATTAATACTATTTTTCTATTTTATCGTTATCTAGGTACTGTTTTTATTATTAAGATTATATATAAATTTAGTTTATCTTGCAGCTTTATACGGAATGGCATGTTTATTTAAAGCAATTAGTTCACAGTAATCTTTATCTTATGTTTGTAGATCTTAGGTACATTTATTTAAAATATTTTGATCATATGTACATTGACGTAGAACGATATAGGCATAAGGAACATTTGCCATAAATTACTTACGTTGGTACTATTTATTTTCATATTTTAGGTCTCTGTATAGCCTATCTTAGATCACCACAGACCGTACGCAAATTGAGAGGAAACCGGTTGAGAGAGACCTGGTAGTTTTAATGCAGGATGATTCCACCATTAGCGATTATATAGATGCAGTAGTAAAGAAAAGTAGACATCAAGTGGCTTGGATTCTGAGGTCTTTTAGGACCAGAGACAGGACCTTATGGGGGTCAACCCATTTTTGAAAAAAAAATTATTTTTGGACCGATCGTTCTGAAATTTGTACGGTATATGTAACATCACAAAAAAAACATTTTATTCATGTAACTTTTTCGATTTTGGCTTTAGTTTTCGAATAAGATGTAGTTTTTCAATATTTAAGTTTTACATTTTTTTACAAATTTCAAAAGACGAGAAGTGTATGAGTGTATATTCTACATTGAAAACGAAGACAGTTATAGAATCCTTGGAACATTTCAATCAAATTTGTAGAGAGTTTTTCAAATTTCCATCCTGTTTTTTTTTATTAGCATTTTATTAGCACTAATTAAAATTTTCCAAAAAAAATTCAATTTTGAACTGTGATAAAAAAAAAACGAGGAAAAAATTTGAAAAAGCCCTCTAGAAATGTTTCAAGGATTCCAAAATTGTCTTTGATTTTCTTGTAGCGTGAAAACTCATTGACTTCTCGTCTTTTTAGTTGGAAAATATACAATTTACAGGAGACTCAAAACATGAAATAATAAAGTGAAATGTCTATATTATCACTATGGATGAAGTTTGAATATTTTTTTTCCTGTTAATCTGTAATCTAGATGGGATATAAATGCATAGTTTTCATATTTTACATGTGAGTAACCGATAATACCGTCATAAATTCCATAAAAATAAAAATGTCATAACGAGGGTCATCTCACTTTTCGAAAAAAACTTTTTGGACTGATCTTTCTGAAATTTCTATAGTATATGTAACTTTGCAAAAAAAAAAAAACATTTTATTCGTGTAGATTTTTCGATTTTGTCTTTTGTTTTCGAACAAAATGTAGTTTTTCAATTTTTTTTAAATTTCAATAGACGATAAGTGTATGAGTGTATATGCAAGAATGAAAACGAAGACAGTTTTAGAATCCTTTGAACATTTCAAATCAAACAAATCTATAGTGGGTTTTTTTATTTTTTTTTATAAGAACTCTTTGATGACTATAAACTTAAGCTATAAATTGTAAAAATGACTTTAATATTTTTCTTCTAACTGATTGTCAAAGTTTATACAATGAGGATCACTTGTTTCTATGAGTATCACAAAGTTTCTATCATACCAGAGCATCAATTTTCCACTTTTCCCCTCAGCGATGTCCATCCCAATCGGTAGAATTCTATAGGGAGATCCCAATGGTTCGTTCTATGGACTGGACAGTCAACCTACTCTCTTTATTAAAATCGGGCCCAGACTCGGTGATAGTGCTTTTAAATTGAAACGAACATTGAGAACAACCCACCGGATAATTACATTTCGTGCTTATAATATTGAATATATGTTTAACTAGAGAGCTGATATTGGTTTAAATAATCAACGGATGAATAATATCGCAAAAAAATAATATACGATATTTGGAATAAAACCTAGAGGAGTGAACCAGTTACCACAACCTAATTTTCAACCAAATACAAAATACCGGAGACCATATTTAAAAGTATCTCTAAGAAATTAAAATATTAGGGCTATCAGAATGCATTCATTAGTTATGATTATGAAGTAGAATACATTCTTATCTATTCAATAATGTATTCTGACAGTCATACGATAAGCCATCCTAGTTTATATATTAATCAACCAAAATAACTAGTTTGAAAAATGAAAATTAATGAAGCTTCACCTTAAATTTTTAAATGGGCAGTTTAAAATCCAACAAGTCATTGAATATTTAAGAGCGAAATCACGTGACATTATAGGCCTTTGTCATCGATGTCACCGTACTGAACAGAGTACTCTTTTAGTGAAAATAATTAGGCCACCTGCAATGCATGAACAGCTATATGTTGGAAACCTTAATTAAATATACCTAAATCGAGCTGATTTAATATATCTGTATGGAAAACATTTTTGAAAATATGGCAATCATTTGATTGACGAGTCGAGAAAGAGGGCATAGTTGAACTTACCAAATAGTCTAAATTCCGAATAGCCCACAATTACTCTTCATTGTCAGAAGGTCATGGTGTGTAGCACTAGAGTGGAGTATTCACGGTACTGGAACTCTTCTTTTGAGTTCCATAGGCGGAAGGAATCAGTGCATCTGAAAATTGAAATAAATACTACCAGATAAATATTTTACTAAATAGCTATTGATCCTAATTGACATTTCAATTTTATAATAGAAGGAAATTAAAATAAACTAATGAGTATGAATTTAAATAAAAAAACTAATAAAAATCATCCATGTCTTATGTTAATTCTAATTCGAAATTATCGTCTAATTATTGATTCATTAGAGCCAATAAAAAACATATGTGGAAGAAAAACAAAAGCAGTTAGTTACTTTCAAAATAATATATGTGAAAATTAGTTAAGACTTACCTTCAATCTTCCAAAAGTCAGTTAAGCTGTTGAACTTGAAATTGGTTTATTTGCCATTAAAAGTCCAGTCCTGTCTCGTGACATCATGGCCACTTACCTTCAATTTTATCAAGAGGATACTTGTAGTGTGTAGGACAATAAATTAGAAAGTATGTTCAAATGTGGCAATTACTTAATTGAAAACTAAAAAAAGAAAGCTGAGCTTACCTAATACTTCTTATTGAATAGCATAATGTCCTCTTCAGCTTCTTAAAAACGTATTATAGTTTGAACTGAATTAAATCCTTGATTGTTTAATATATACTAATTTTCTCAAACTTTCCCTCAAACTCTTTTCCTTTCGAAATGTATTGAATCATTATATTCCTGAAAAGAACAACTATTAATTCTGACATATATAACAAACCAATTTAACAACATATATATATATATATAAAAACCTAGCTAGTATCAATAGCCAGAGGCAGCAATACACATTACCAACACAAACTGACAATTTGAGTCAGCTATGTACAATTTTTGAATAATGATCACACCCCGTATAAATATGAAAATTAACACGAGGACATAGGTAGATAGCTGATAGACCACCAGTTATCTAAATATATATGAGTGATATAGCTACTTCCATACTATGAAATAAAAATTATTTTTCTTTTTAATGCCAAAAACATTCTTGAGTTTTAGCATGACAATATGGAGAAAAAGTGCATTAAATTATAATATCTATCAAAGTTCCTTTTATTATCTGACAATTTGAGATAGTTTGAAAAATATCTTATTTGTTAAAGTACTCAAGACAATGACACTACACTGGTGAGCGAACAAGGATTCTTGACTTAGAAAAATATAGTATATAATAACCACCCAGCATCATCTTTGTAAATAACAGAAACATACCATCTCTGAGTAATGATCTATGCACTATTTTTCTACTCGAGTGCATTACTTTAAGTTGTAATAGGAGCATGCAATAATAATTTTCAAGCATGTTGCTATTCGAAGAATTGATTAACATGTGACTTGAAACTACAGGCTCTAGCTGACTTGCAAGCTCTCCATTTCCCTCTCCAAAGTAAACTAATTTTAAACAAAATTCAAGTGTCCTGAGGCAAAAAAGTATCGAGCGGCAAGAAGGTTTCGTGCGGCAAGAAGGTGTCGTGCGGCAAGAAGATGTCGTGCAGCAAGAAGGTGCCGTGCGGCAAGAAGGTGTCGTGCAGCAAAAGGATGTCGTGCGGCAAAAGGGTGTCGTTTTTTTAGCAAAAGGAACCTAATTGTACTGCTCCATGTATCTAAAGTTTAAAACTATGCTTTCTCTCTCAATTCTCTTTTTGAAATATAATGCCAAAATTAACATGAGAATATATTATATCCTGTATATACTGAAACTGTCAAGTTGTATCATTATATAATCATCATCATGCCATGTTCAAGAGGCTGGTAGATTGTAAGTCAGGCCAAGTTTTGGCTCATTTCTTAAAATTTCATGCCAAAATTAACATAGGAATTAAATAAAATTGTTAACACGTTCCCCGCCGCGTATGCTCTATTGCAATCAAATCCGCTATTGCGTCACATTTTTTTTTTTGATGTGTTAGCCAGTGCGCAGTTTGGTAGCTTCAAGAAAGGAGATAAGTGTGTTGTCATTTATCATTACAGTAATTTAAAACAAAAAAAATCGTGGCAGAAATATGGTACAATACGCAAATAGAAGGAACTTGTTAAAGTATATTGCATATTGTACCATATGTGTACCATGTTTTTTTATAGGCTTATCTCGCAATGACTAGTGTGTTCTTTTATTTTTTATTGCTTTTCGTGTTTACATAAGCCATTAATTCTTTGTCCATTGGTTTCAACGTCATGGAAGCTGGGTCGTTTTACGGAAAACAACGAAACAGAAGTACAATGGTTCATTTCCCCCCCTCAAGATTATCACTGATCATTTTCCTGAGAAAGATGATGAAAAAGAATTTTGGTGAGGATTTTTCGCAAGAACCTCTAGTACTAGAATCTAGTGATTCTGATGATGATTTTGGTGAGGATACATCAAATACTATTTCTGCGAATCCTGTTTCATCTCAAGATGATGCGCAACAAAATCTGGATGAAGAAAATGAATGGCAACCAGTGACTGCAAGAGATCGTCTATTCTCTTTCTTAGGAAAAGAACAAATTATTTATGGTTTATTTTGTAAAATATTTTTCAGTTAGTGGAAATTTATGTTTATATCGTATGCATTATTATGTTTTGTTCTCTGAGTATTGTTCATATATATTTCATTAATTTTGAGGAAAATATATTTGCATACTTTATGAATTGTTCAAATGTTTCGTTTTTTGATCAATTTTTTTTCCTAATATAGAGGATGAATATATTTGCACTATTGGAAATGACTAAATTAAATATTTAGTTTCGTTATTTATGAATTTTTGACTATTTTTTGTAATTTCAGGAAAAAATAAATTTTTAATATAGAAAATGTTCTAAAAGGACAATGTATTTGTTTTGATAGATAAACCTTACATTTTTTGAATCATCTGAAATCTATTCATGTATTCCTAACCCTGGAATAATCAAATGAACTTAAATTTCCATGAGTATTCCATTTATTCAGATGTATGTAAATTTGCTGACTTTGGCCACATGTGTACCAATACGCGATTGTGGATAGTACCTCATGGTACTCATATTGGTAAAATACACGGGGAACGTGTTAAGCCAATTAGACATATCTGAGTTTTGACCTTTGCAAATGCTTTAACGGGCATACTTTGTATACAGAGATCTCTTTTTCTGATCAAAGTAAAATTATGGTAAATATAGGTAGGAATGAATTCAAAACTGAGATGAGAAAATTCAATATAGCCGAGCAAATATCTCCCTTAATCCCATATTCAGCACACTACAGTGACTACACTAGGTTCAATTCACGAACCACTGAACTAGTCTGTAAAAGCCATGTTTCAAAGTATGGTCAGAGTTGCCAGTATATTGGCGACTTTTGAGGGGTGAAATAAGTTGAAAAACCTGTAAATAACAAGTGAATCACTCTTTAAAAAGTCTCAAGAGATGAATATGCATCAGACATGAAACATAAGGATGTTTTCAAATGTAAAATCATCACTAGGAAGTCAAATTTCTTCCTTAAGGTATCTTGAATGTGGCGACCGAGAACCATTTTCACTTTTCTCATTAAACTGGCAACTTTCTTGCCACACTTCTAAATATGGTGTAAAAGTCTTAGAAAAAGATGAGGGATTTAGTGAAGTATATCGTAATATCAGGAGACAATGGAGTATGGAACCCTTGAAATTGGGCTCATGAATTATTTGGCAACAATTTTCTAATTAATTTCTATGTTTAGTAACTTTAGTACATCATCTGTACATGTAATTATTGAAGAGTTTTTGAGAATTTAGGTCATTTTGGATAGAAATTTGAAAATCTTTAAGAGTAATTTCCCCCAAAATAAAATATTTAGAGTGATTGGAACATTGCCACAAAATTTTATCTTTTTTTTTATTTCATAAATAGGTACCTAATAACCTTATAAATTATTGTACAAAAAATCAGAACTCTAGAGTGTGACGCTATGCCACTGGGAGAGGGAGGAAGAGGGGCTATCACGTCCTCGACGTAATGAGCCCGGGCCATCCCATGAGTACCAACATGGTGGATTTTGATTTGGTGCCGTGGTTATTGCTATGTTGAACTTTACAACAGTGAGTCAGGTGGCGCCTTATGATACTTACACCTCTAAGTGGATAATAGCGAGCATGGCTTGTCTGCGTTCGTGGGGATTCAGTGTCAAACAAAGCAATAGCTTAGAATGCCATTTTGAGGCACTTCAAAAAAGCTCCAAATTTTGGTATTCAAACATCTAAGGCTTTTTTTTTTTGGTTGAAGCTACGGCATTGCAGTTTTTTTGAATTCGATAGTCCAGGATCCGTAGTAGAGTTTTGTTCGAATCTCAAATTATTTTAAGAAATATTGAATTTAAAAAAAAGTTTTCTGTTTTGTTTGGTTTGAATATTTCGAAAAAATGATTAGAAATTCGAACAAAACGCTAAAATAATTCTAGGTAATCCCCTGGAAAATCGAATGCAAAAACCGCAATGCCGTGGCTACATCAAAAGATAAATGTGGCGGCAGGTTATAATGGGATACCAGCGCCAGCAGCGATCGCAGGAATGTCAGGAAATAGACGGAGGACATGTTGAGGGCTGTGCTTAAATTAATATTCAGGTATAAACTTTATTTTACTACCACAAAAACTTGAAGTTTTTTCCGCAAAAAATGGCTAAAATTATAAAAGGTTTCTATCAATATTGGTTTACATATTAAAGAATTTTGTTACCAGTCACCCCTAGCCGGAACACCCGTATAATCAATTCAGTTATCTTTAAATTGAAAATAACTTTATTTTTAGGTGAAAATTTTCTTTTTCAGTGTTGCTCATACTCAGATGGATATATAAGGGAAACTTAGATTATTAAGATAAATAATAAATCATTTTTATTTATAATCTGCATATAGTTAAAAAAAAATTGAATAAATATTTGACTATGCTCATGCAACTATAATATTGATATAAAATTAATAGAGTCTAACGAAACAGTTCAGTTAGCATATGATAGCACTATGTGTACGAAAAAGAGTACAAGGAAGAACACAAACTAAAATTATAAACTAATCAGAAATCTACAAATTGCTCAATAGATTATTCCTAAAAACAAATCTAAATTTAGACGAATTGCACAAATTGCAAATTCTGGAGACAAAATATTCTAGTGTTCAACACCTTTATATTTAAAGGAATTCTGAGATTTCTTTAGATGAAAGCGAGACAGAGCAAAATTGACAGAGAAACGTTTGGAATAATCATGCAAGCTATCGTGAGAAAATACAGAAGACATAATTTCGCAACACTTGATTTTAATCAATTTTGTCTTCTGTGAATTTTGTAGGCGACCGTCAGGTGATGAAGAGCATCCACATTCCACAGGTAGGTAGGTAGGTTCTTCTTCTGTTTAAAAAGAGGGGTGGTATGTGCATTGTGCAAGATAGTCAGAGTTGGTTATCAACCTGACAGCCCTTTTCTGTACTGATGCAACCCTTGACATATGACTTACACAGTAAGTATAACAAGCTTCTATACAATATAGGACATATAAGGCTCAATTAATGATAATTTAAATCTGGC
This sequence comes from Caprella mutica, assembly GCA_947561585.1. Lineage (NCBI taxonomy): Eukaryota > Metazoa > Arthropoda > Malacostraca > Amphipoda > Caprellidae > Caprella > Caprella mutica. Next base: position 17,841 of record CANNZV010005327.1, read on the forward strand.
GGAGTACGAATTCAGGCAAGAGGCGTTTCAACTTGTACGGAACACACATAGTTTGATATTTTTCCACAATAATATGCTACATGGTCAGAAAAAGTCAAAGATCGATCAACATGCAAACCCAACAGTCTAACACTGGACGCTTCATTGACAATATTTAATCTAATTTTGATATTAGATAACGACACTTCTCTACGATACGAAAAAATTACATAATAATTTAGTTTTATTGAAATTCAAAAACATGTGGCTTGCCTTGACCCATTTATCAACTTACACCAATACATAGATCACTTCTCTAACAAAAGCAACATTAGAATTCGAAAGACCTCTGGAAAGGAAGACACCCCCTCTCAAATTTGGGAGGTTGTTGATAAAAAGAAGAAATAAAAGAAGTCCCAATATTGAACCCCGTGGAACACCTGATTGAATAACTTCCTCCGATACATAGCACCATTCAAAACTGTATATTGCGATCTCTCAGATAAATAATATTTGAAAAGGTCTCCAGCAATGCCCCGGATTCCTAAATGAGAGAGCTTGCACAGGAGTATTTCATGATTAACACGATCAAACGTTTTTATAGAAATCAAAGAACATGGAATATACTGCTTCACCATTATCAAAGTAATATCATGCTTAACCCTCGTATATTACCTTTTCAAAAACCTTACTAATTGCAGGGAGGAATCAAACAGCCAAATTTAGGTAAACATGCCTGTTTAAACACATGGTAAACAAACTTTCTGATAAACACCCATTAACTTAGGTAGTTAAAAACGGTGAGATAATAAACGATATTCGTTTCAAAAAAACGCAAGAATACACAGCAAATTTATGAGACCCATTTTTTTAGGAAGAGATGGTTTTAGTAATTTCCTAACTAGATACAGTAGTGAGAAACATAGAATTAGAGTAACTACCTTTCATATCATATATGTATTTATAAATTTTAGCTCCACATGTATTACTAACTTTCACGAATAAATTGTTTCATTGACTGACCCTAGTTTTCTCTTGGGGTAGATATCTGCCCCCCTTCAGTACCTATAGGTCTAATTGCCACCCTGAGTCATATTGTCTCCACAGTTCTGAACACATCACTTTCTGGTGCTGAAAATTTGACCTGATTGTAATGAAGAAAAAATATTTGTTTTAACTGTAGAACAAAAAGTGACGGAGAGGAATTATATGAGAATAACCTCATATAATTGTTCATTTAGTTGCCATGATATTTGAGTTAATTGAGAATGTGGCTATTTGAATTATTAGTTGAATGCCTTAATTAAATTAAATGGATTTAAATTCCAAATAATTTGCTACAAATATTTAATTTGACAACACGAAATTGATATTATTTGATAATTATTAATTGAACTAGTCTGAATGTTCTACAAAACTCCATTGTCATCTGTAACTAACAATCCGCAATGTTCTACAATATTCCATAGTCATCTTTCGTGAGCGGACAAAATGACTACGGGCAAAGTGCCTACGGACAGAATGCCTAAAATGTACTGAAACTAAGTGAGACCAAAATCATTGCCAAATTTGACTTGAATAATTGTAATTCAGCGTACTTAGTGTGAACAATGTCTTGTTTTGTTGCTTTGTGATCTATTTCTAATGTGTATATTCTATTTAACAAATTTATTAAATATTATCATCTTCCTCTATTTTGACTTTTTTGTTAGATAATATCTATGATCATATTCCATTTTGACTTTTTTTATTAGATATCTATTATCATCTTATTAAATTTTAACTTTAAAATAGAGTTTATTTTATCAGATAGGTAAAATCATATTCTATTATGTTTGTTTAAATATTGCATATTTTTATTATATAGCTATGATCATTTTCAATCTGTAGTGATGTTTATAGTTGCTTTGAAATTCAAAAAGCAAGTAACTATATGATTTCAATGATTAAATAAGTTACTCCTGACATCGTCAATATTTGTATTATGTAACTAAAGTTCCGTTGGGAAAAAATACTTTAGTATCCTTTATTAATTGTAACTGGGACTAAATACATTTTTTTACATATGTCAGTTTTACACAAATTTAAAAAATATTATTTGATGGATGTCCAATGAGAAGTTTATTAAAATATAGCTAGTGTATATTGTTTTTTACTTACCCACAATTATTTCATTACAGATATCACTTCAATATTTTCTGTTCGGCCCTTTTATTTACAAATGGAGTTAATTCTTTTACGTCATTATTTTACTATTTTAGTTTCTATCTAAAAAGGCTTCATGAATAATGACTTTACTTTGTACATATTATTTTTCCAATAAAGATATACTTCTATATTTTATTTATTAGGCTTTTCATCGGTTAGGCATTTTGTCCTTTAGACATTTTGTCCATTAGGCATTTTGTCCATTAGGCGTTTTGTCCATTAGGCGTTTTGTCATAAATCCATAGGCCTTTTTTCTGTAGTTGTTTTGTCCGTAGGCATTTTGTCCTAGCACCCTCATATTTAATAGTTTAGACTCTAGAATGTTTTACAACATTTCATAGTCCTCTTAAACAGTATATAATGTTCAATAACGTTCTATACTCATCTGTAACAGTCTAGGACTCTAGAATGTTCCTTAACATTCCATACTCATATGTAAAAGACTTGAATGTTCTACAACATTCCATACTCATCTGTAACAGTCTAGACTCTAGAATATTCTCCAACAATCCTTAGTCATCCTTAACAGTCTAGAATGTTCTACAACATTCCATCAATCACTCTCTATCTTCAGGAGAAATACGGTTTCTATCTTCAGTATCGTTCATTTTGAAGATTGATAGAAGTTATTATCTACCTCATTATTAACTAAGGTAACCAGCTGGGAGTGAAGTAAACGTGTAATAATTTATTTCGTTAATAGAGAGTACTGGAGAGAAAGTGTCAATACCTGTTAAGGAAAATCAGATATTTCATTGCTTGCACTGATAATCATCAACTTTAGTGTAATACTTTGGCACAAACATAAATCTTTTTATATATTAATTTACATAATGATTAATTCCGAAAAGAAAGTGAGAAAATTATAATCAATTCTTATGCCGTACACTAAATACAGTTATTTTCAACAACTGTGACTTTTATAACAATTATTTGTTTTAAATGCTAATATTTTTCCTTAATATTGTTTAAAAATATGAATATTGATTTAAAGATAAGTATATCCTGAGTACATCCATCTTGAAAGATATTTCCATCTACGACTCTACACGAGCTATAAACAGGATACACAAATTTCGAAGGGATTTCGTCCATGTCCTTAAATGTTCTGCTGAATATATTTCACATCAGTAACATCCTGGTGTGAACCATAAATATCAATCTCCTATCAAATATTTTAGGGTGTGCCGAAGCTCCAGCTGTTAAAAATAAGCCACCCGACTCTGAATGAAATATATATCAGGGGAATGGTTCTTATAGTTTTATAAATCTTCATAAAAAAAATGACGAATTGGTAGCAAAATACTTCATAGTTTATACCACCAACCATAACAAATAACATATTTCTAGAGAATTTGAATATTAATCAAGCAGATTCCAACAACCCGACGACAATAATTCTGTTCTATTTATGGTAACAATATTTCTTCTCGTCAATAATTCAGATGTTATGTGAAATATTGCTCCGAAATATTCCCGCACTAGTCTCTATCCGATATCCCATCCCAATTATCATCTAATTACGAGTATTCGAATAATCTTTTACACTGTTTAATCATATTCAACATGTCGAATAGCGCTTCCTAGTTTTATGTTTGTTTGTAAACTGTTTGGCTGAAAGATTTGACGTTAAGTGATTTGATATAAAATTACGTATAATTCAATAAAGGTAAACTTTATGTAAAAAATAGAATTAGGAATAGAATTGATTAAAAATGAAAAAATAATAATTGAGTGTTTAATAAGAAAAATTTGCATCAATTGAATAAAGCAAAGTGTAAACTTACAATTAAATAAAAGTAACTGTTGTTGAATTCTTTTAGAAATTAAGTCCTGGCTCAGGTCTGAAAAGTAAAGAAAAAAATTATAAAAGATTAGACTCACAAAAAAATAGTCATTTTAAGTTTCTGCTTCAGAATTTATCATTTTTGACCGATGTTGAGATTAGCTAAACAACTTACCATGGGTTAGGAATATTCAATCTATTTTTCATACCATTACGGTATCACACATATGCAAACAAAGTTAAATTGATGGCTTCAACTGTCACACCAGTTGCATTCACTCACGGTGGCATGAGTTAAGCACAAAGAGGTGAGGCTGTACATCATATGAATAATAGTTACTTTACTTTAGTTTAATAGGTGGGAAACAAAGATGAAGCTCCATCAACTTACTCTACCTTTACCATGCACAGGAGCAACATTTACTAAGGAATTTTAATTGAATCCATATGTGGTTTTATTCTGGCATAAATTTTCATCCTCCAGATATTCTCCTTTAGAAAATCCTATATGATTCAACTTGGGAGAATCATCTTATATTATTTACAAAACTTAAGTTAGTGGTTAGTTATTGTTAGTCTATACACAGAGAAAAAAGTTTACTCATATTTAATGGGTCAACAATTTATTACGTGAGTTAGTTGGACTTTATTCATGTTTTTACGTGTGTCAAAACAACTATGACATGGTGTATCACTAAACATAGTTAATTCAAATCATTTTATGGATTGAATCAACTTACTATGAAAGTTAGAGTTACATTTTGGAGGTTTGAACAAATGTTAAAACAACTAGGACATAGTGTGTTGAAGTAACTCACAAAGATTGTTAATTCAATGTATCTGGTGTATGAATTAACTTACTATGAGAGTTGGCGCTACTTTTTTGAAGTTAAGGTGCGAGTTAAATCAACTATGACATTGTGTGTTATAGTAACCCACAAAGACTGTTAATCCAATATATTCTGCAGTGTATGAATTAACTTACTGTGAAAGTTGGCGCTAGTTTTTTGTAAGTATAGGTGTGAGTTAAAACAACTATGACATTGTGTGATAAAGTAATCCACAAGACTGTTAATCCTATGTATCTGGTGTATAAATTAATTTACTATGAGAGTTGGCGCTACTTTTTTAAGTTTAGGTTAAATTAAATGAGTATGTGGCAACTTATGGTTTCCTCAAAGCCAATTAATCGGTTGACACTTTACAGTTCACATCTTGTTTTAAGTGTGTTACGTGTTGAATGTGAACGCTCCTCAATACCATTTTAGTTCAAGTGCAAACAATAGCGTTATATGCACTAAATAGTATTATCGCTGCCGATCGATTATTAATTATTAATCAATTCCATTAATACATTGATAAATGCCTGTCTAAATATTCTAAAAAATTGGGATTGATAGAGTGGCGGCTAGGTAGTTATTTGAAGAGCTGATTATCAGTATATAACTTTTCATAATAGTAAATTTTGATTACTGCCTTCCAGTTTGTAAACTGATATCCAAACTAATTTTCCTAGATTATTATATGTTAACTTATTTAAGCATCATAGCTACCTACCAAGCCGTTTTTTTTCAGTGTCAATACTCCATACCTTCTACATTGGCTAGGCAGTTATTGCGCTGTCCTTAGATAGGGTATGTTCCAAATTATCAGGTGATTTCACATTTTCGGTCACATATGAAATATAGTATATAGCTACCTAATAGCTAATTGAAATAAAAGTTGATTATTTATATTATATAGTTTTTCTTAGGCGACCAAAAATGTGGAACTGTCCGTTAATTCGGAACTTATCCTAGTATCTAAAATTAAGTATTCTTATAATTCATATATTTCAAAACTAGTTAGTGTACCTATAGGTAGGGTTACACAGGTAAATTCGGTTCTTTAATTTCTAATTGCGGCCCTATTAAGAAAGTCTCAAAATCCATTTGAAATTAGTTTAGCTATATATCAATTTATGATAGTTTCTATTTATTTCACGAGTACCTTGAAGCCATGATAGTTATTAATGTTTCTGAGATAAGAGACCGCAGTTAGTTAAAGTGCCGCAATTTACCTACTTGACCCTAGTTTTCTATGACCGGGAGAACTCCGTCCGGGGAGCAAATAAGGAGAACACCGTCCAGGGATTTGGCAGTGAAAACTCCAACCAGAGGTGAGCCTTTTGATATATTATACTCTTTTGGTATTTAATTAAAGTCTAAATTAAGAGTGTATAATGAACAAAATTATGAGGATTAGCAAGGAGAATCCATTGCATTTATTAGAGCTAAATTTATACGGATGTAGGTCATAAGCGCCCCCCCCTCTCGGTCATGAGCCCCCCTAGGTCAAGAGCCCCCCAGTCATGAGCCCCCCCCCCCCCCCCCCCGGTCACGAGCCCTCCTGTTTTTAAATCCTTATTTACCTATATTATTTAATCCTTATTGACACTTTTGTAGTTCATTACTGATTATACATAAAATATATGTATAATTGGGGGCGTGCCGCCCCCCGAACCCCTCTGCCAGGTCATTAAACAATCATGAAGTGTGCAGTACAACAAACTAGCGGATACAACAAACTACATCAGCAACTTTTAGTTATTTCTATATAAGTAGTTCTTCATTTGTTTAACTAGGTAAATTAGGATTAGGGCTCGTGACCGGGGGGGGGGCTCACAACCGGGGGGGGGGGGCTCTTGACCGTACCCCAATTTATACTACATCTGAAGATTTATAAATAGTTTAACATTTTATATAAATAATTTACCTATATGAAACAATACTCGATCAATAATTCTCTTCATTTCTTTATTAAAATGGTTTTCTATATTTTCTGAATCTAATTTCAGATCTTTATGAAGAATTGGTGGAGTAGAACAACGTCATCAACTATCGGAGTCCTCTTCAATTCCTTTGAATGATTCAGGAACAATTATGCTCTGTCAAAGTAAGTATTTGAAATGTTAGATGCTTTTTAAATATATATTTGCAATACTATTAGCTCTTATACTTTTTCATATGCTTTTATGGATTCCAGACATGAAAAGAATATCGAAGCTGACGCTATCTCTTAACAAATGGAAAAAAGAGTAGGTGATGTTATTGATAATGTATATAAACAATACTATGAATTTCTATTATATATATATTAATATACGAATCTCTTATTTCAGGAATTGGCAACCTATAGTCGTAACAGACAGTGACGAGGATTCAAATTGTACTTCTAAATTAAAAAATCTAAAACTTAAATGTTTATATTTCGTTTTCAATTTGACCTAGGTAAATTCTAATTTATCTACCCTACCTATTTATCACTACGTAAAGTTATTTACGTCATCTAACTACTTATTTACAACTAATAACCATATATCAATTCATCGGATCGAAAACATTTCAAAAATTAAAGATTAGTCTTGGTGATCAATTATTTTCTAAAATCAAAATAGTATGCATATCACAGAAGCAAAAGTTGGAAATAAATGAACATGTAAGATTTGGTTGCACAGAATAAATAGTATAATCTAATTGATACCGAGACCTAACTCGAGATTATGATTTAATAGAAACATTGAAACATATTTATTGAACATAAACATAAAATAAATTTTTTACATGAGTTCAAGCCCTTTTGAAGTTTTTAAAAAAACTTTTTGGGCAAATGATTTATTTTAAAATCATACATATCAGAAATATTTATTATACATGCAAAATGCATAATCATAGTAAGTGAACATAATACTTTTCAAATAAGAAAATATTTTTAAGTAAAAAATACAATCTACAGTACAGATATAAACTACAGTACATATAGAGAAAAATATTACATGTAACCATCAATATAATGATTTCTCAGCATAGTTTTGAATTTAGCTAGAGTAGGGCAATTTTTGATGTCATATGGTATTTCATTCCAAATTTTTGGTCCTATAAAGTTCAAAGATCTTTGACATTGGGAAAGACGCTGGAAAACATATATAGTGACTATAAAAGTCATGTAAAAAGTTTCAACCTACACTAATAGTTGATATACATTTACTTAGTTTACTAGTAGTTGATATAACCAACACGAGATGTTGATATAACCAATACGAGTAGTTGATATAACCTACACGAGTAGTTGATGTAACCTGTACACGATTAGTTGGTATAACCTGCACGAGTAGTTGGTATAACCTGCACGAGTAGTTGATATAACCTACTCGAGTAGTTGATGTAACCTACACGAGTAGTTGGTATAACCTGCACGAGTAGTTGGTATAACCTGCACGAGTAGTTGGTATAACCTACACGAGTAGTTGGTATAACCTGCACGAGTAGTTGGTATAACCTACACGAGTAGTTGGTATAACCTACACGAGTAGTTGGTATAACCTACACGAGTAGTTGGTATAACCTACACGAGTAGTTGGTATAACCTACACGAGTAGTTGGTATAACCTACACGAGTAGTTGGTATAGCCTACACGAGTAGTTGATATAACACATAGGAGTGATTGGAGAAACATACACAAGTAGTTGATGTTACCTTGTTCTGTAGTTGTTTTAACCATTATATATAATTGGTTCAACCATCTCGAGTAGTTTTGACTATCACAGGTAGTTGTTGTGACCATCGGGAATTAAAAATAATCAACTCACATATGTGTTGTTTTAATCAACGTCAATTTAACTCATATTAAATAGTACCTGTAACTCACCACGTAGGTAGGCGCACAGATAAACCATAAAATGTAGTCAAAACAAATCAAATATGATTTGATTCAACTAATTCTTTCTCTGTGTGTAGTTGAGATAGTTTGTTAGTTTTCTTAATATATGACATTGTCCCATTTAATATAATATCCTGTTTATATACAGGCAAACTACTTCCTCCCAGGATATTCCTGAGAGATAGAGAGATAAACTGCGTTTAATGCTTTATTGCAGATCACTATTTTTTAACTTTCTATGATACTATTGGTAGCACGACTTTGAAATTTTAGTCAGCGGCTGATAGTATTAAGGTGAGTATTTGACCAAAGTTTCATTGAGATTGCTCTCATATTTTGAAAGTTATACACTTTTGTATGTTTTTAGGGAATTTTTATTGTTTAACGCTTTATTGCAGATCCAAAAAAAATCATTTCCAGGTAGTCAAACGAGATTTTTTTCATATATTTAATACGAAAACAAACTGTAAACATGTAAAAAACAATGTGGAGAAAATAAAGCAAAGAAATAACAATTTAGGATAACTGCAAAAACGATTATTTGTCAACATAGCTTCCATGATTGGAAATGACTTTAAAGAGCCTTTTGTTCATTGATTCAGTCAATTTCTTAATTTCAGAGGGTCTAATAGCTCTCGCTGCTTCTTCAACTTTCCTCCAGAGTACATCTTTCGAGTTATACTGCTGTCCCCCTTCATAAACTTTCCTTTTCAAAATTGACCACAACTGTTCGATGGGGTTCAGGTCAGGAGAACATGGAGGCCATGTCATGAGAGACTTCCCTTTGATGCCTATCGATGCAAGGTATGCGGTTGTAGCCTTTGCTGAATGCGATGGAGCATTATCATTCATAAAAATCATTTTAGAGCGACGCAATAGCGGCAAGTCATCAAGCCATTGTGACAAATGGTCGTCCAAAAAGTTAATGTAAGACTTACTGGTCAGTTTTACACCTTCAGGCACTCGGAAGGGTCCAACCAATTCATCACCAATGATCCCTGCCCAAAACATAACTCCCCCACCTCCTTGCTGGCGTCGAAACCGATGAGGGGTCTTTGCACCCGTAGGGTTCCAAACTTTCGCCCATCCATCCGGGCCATCAAGAGTGGCTCTCGCCTCATCAGTAAACAGAACATGCTCGAAATGTGTCTTCAAGTACATCTGAGCCCAAACTAAGCGTTTCTGTTTGTGAGTTTCATTCAATGGGGGTCGAGAAATGGGTTTGATATTTTTTGCCATCTCGTTCAAAACACTGCATCGAGTCGCCCGTGACATTTTAGCAACACCAGCTTTCTGAAAAATTGACGCACTTGTATCATTTGGCTCTCTAAACAGTTGCCTGCGTAATTTTCTCTTGTCCCTTGCTGAAATCTGTCTTCTTTTCCCTTTATCTTTCCTTGCTTCGATGTTAGGCCTCTTCACGTACGATTCAACTGTTCTCCTATCTCTTCCGAGTTCTTTGGCTAAATCGAGAACACACAATCCGTTTGCGAGGCCAGCAACAATTCTTTGCTTCTCAGAATCGGTCAGACGTCCTTTTAATGGCATTTTTTTGGATCTGCAATAAAGCGTTAAACAGTAAAAATTCCCTAAAAACATACAAAAGTGTATAACTTTCAAAATATGAGAGCAATCTCAATGAAACTTTGGTCAATTACTCACCTTAATACTATCAGCCGCTGACTAAAATTTCAAAGTCGTGCTACCAATAGTATCATAGAAAGTTAAAAAATAGTGATCTGCAATAAAGCATTAAACGCAGTTTACACACAGACTACTGCATATGGAGTAAAGGTCATTTGAAGGTTGAATAAAGGGGGTATTGTAAGAAGAAATGTTCAATGGATTCTATTTATCCATATTCACACTCACCAGATTCACTCAGGTGAAATCTGTCG
>CANNZV010005328.1:0-28408 GCA_947561585.1 Caprella mutica
CCAAGAGCGTGATGATTTCAACAGCTTCCGAGGTCGCCAATCCCTTCATCATGCGCTGATCCGATGTCGTGTTTTAGGCAAATATCAGAATGACTGTGCCGGCCATGAATGCTGCCATCAAAGTCATAAAAGCGCGCCAAACACTCTCGGAACGCAAGAAATTCGATAGCAAATGGCCAAGTGTTGTCCAAAACAGGCACACACCCAGATTGATGCCCGCGAAAACAACGAACAAGCGCAGTGCTTCTTGATGGGGGGCAAGCCCAATGCCAAATCCTGCTGAGGCCGCAAGCGTGATCGCCCAGACCTTGGGATTTACGGCCTGAAACAGGATTGCCTGACGAAAAGTAAATGGGCACCCACGGTCTTGTATTCTTTCGATGCGCCCTGCCAAGGCTGTCTGCCATGCCAGCCACAAAATCCAAAGAGCGGCCCCTATTTGAAACAGCAGTTTCAGTGCCGGTAAGGTCAGCAGAAGTGTGCTCAGCCCAAGTGCGCTTCCGGCGGCCAACATTCCAGTCCCAAACGGAACGCCCAGCAGGTGTGGAACCGTTGCCCTGAACCCGAACCTTGCACCCGACGCAGTCAGCATGACGACATTTGGACCAGGCGAAAACAACCCAGCCAGTACAAACAGAAACAATGGAAGAGTTTCGGCTATCAATAGCTTTCTCACAAACGACAAGGCAGGTGCCGCAAAGGTGCAGCACCTGCCAAATGTGACATATCATATGTTTAGTTGAGCAACACTCGGGGAAGCCAAAGCGCGATCTCTGGAAACAGGATCACCAGTGTCAGACCAAACAGCTGCAATATCACAAACGGGATGATGCCGCGATAGATCTGTTGGATCTTTACCTCCGGCGGCGCGACAGCCTTGAGGTAAAAGAGCGCAAAACCAAAGGGCGGCGTCAAGAACGAGGTTTGCAGATTGATGGCAATCAGGATTGCGAACCAATACACGACGTCAAATCGCGAGACATGATCGCCAAAGTCCAGTTGTGCGATGATGGGTGCGAAGACGGGCAGCACGATCAGCGTGATCTCGATCCAGTCAAAGAAAAACCCCAACACAAAGACCAAACCAAGCAGCAGGAACAACAGACCCCAAGGGCCAAGACCCATCGCCTCAACAGTGCTGATCACCAGATCATCGCCGCCAAGCGCGCGGAAGATGTAGCTAAAGAAGGTGGCACCGACGAACAGGCCGAAGATCATCGCATTGGTTTGTGCCGTACTGTCGACCACGCTAGAGACCGTGCGCCCGAACTGCCCCAGTTTCCTCCACAGGGATGTGGCAACTGCCGTGGCAGATTGCGTACCGCCCTCGAGCGTGAATTCCTTAACGCCCATCGAAGGCAGGATCACCAGATTGAAGAACCCCAATAAAATGGCTCCTAGTGCTCCAACGCCTGCCGCCTCCGTCGGCGTTGCTACACCTCCTAGGATTGAGCCGAGCACCATGCCGATCAGGATGACAGGTGGCACAAAACTACGCAGGATCATGACCGCCACGCCGCCGCGCGTCTGGGGCCCAAGCGCCTCGGAAATTGGCGGTGCCAATGACGGGTTAAGCCAACAACGAATGACGATGTAAGCCATATAGAGTGTCGCCAGAATAAGGCCCGGAAAGATCGCCGCCACAAACAAGTTGCCCACTGAGCGCGACAGCAAGTCCGCCATGATCACCAGCATAATGGATGGCGGGATCAGGATGCCCAAAGTTCCGGACGCGGCAATTGTGCCTGTTGCAAGGGCATGATCGTATTTGCGTTCGACCATGATCGGCAGGGCCAGCAGGCTCATCATAATGACCGATGCACCAATGATACCCGTGGTGGCCGCCAGAATAGTCCCCATGATCGTCACGGATAGTGCGAGACCGCCCGGAACACGCCGCATCAGAACTTGAAGGCAGTTCAGCAGGTCGCGCGCCACGCCGGATTTCTCCAGCATCGTACCCATGAACACAAACATCGGAATGGCTGTGAGGATCAGATTTTCCATGACACCGCCAAAAATGCGCGACGGCAGTGTGGAGAACTGAATGAAAGCAAGCTCATCTGCGGCAATGCCGATCAGGCCAAAAGCCAGACCAACCCCGCCCAGAACCCAAGCCACCGGATAGCCGGTAAACAAAAGGCACGCTAGAGCGACAAACATTAACAGCGGGAGGAGCTCGATAACGCCCATCAGTGGCTACCCCCGATTGTCGTTGCTTTCATGTCGTCGGGAAGCTTGTCGGCCAATCCTGCGATCGATTTGATGAGTTGGGATATCCCGGCCAGCCCAATTAAAACGAACAGCATGATCAGCCCGCTTTTCAGGATCCACAAATCCGTCAAGCCGGTTTGGGATTTTGAAATCTCGCCGGAGGTAAAGGACCGGACGACATAGGGCCAAGACAGCCAGGCCCCCAGAAATGAATATGGGATCAGAGCCAGCAGAATGCCCGCCGCTTCGATCATGTACTTGGCACGGTCCGACAGGTTTTCGCGGATCAGATCAATGCGCACGTGGGATTGTTTTGTGTAGGCATAGCCCACGACCAAAACTATCAGAAAACTATGCAGCCAGTACTCGGATTCCTGCAACATTGTTGAGGTCAATCCAAATACCTTGGGTACGCCCAGATAACGTGTGGTCACGTCATAAGTGACAACGAGTACAAGAAGCAGCGCGCACCAAGCGCCAATCTTGGCCATGACCCAGAGAAACCCGTCGATTGCGCGGCTGACCACCAAAGCGCTCTGCATTGGACACCCCTTCCTTCGTTTCTTGATTTGAAAATGAGTGAACCCGGCTGACTGTCAGCCGGGTTCTTTGCTTAGTCTCAGCGCATCAATCGAGGTAGGCTAGATCTTTCCAAACTTTGTATTCAGCACGGAATGCCTGAAGGTTCTTCCAAACCCGGTCAAAGTCAGAGTTTTCCGCGGCCATCTCAATGGCGATCCCATTCCATTCGGCCTCAAGCGTGTCGAGGAATTCATCTGGCCAACGGTGGGTCGTCACACCTTCGGCACGCATTTCAAGTAGCGCCTTGCCTTGAATGGCTTCACCCTCTGCCAGCTGCGTTGCTACAGTCGCGCGGCATGCCGTCGTGATGATCGCACGTTGCTGATCCGTCATGCCGTCCCAAACAGCCTTGTTCACAAGAAGTTCCTGAATGGTCGACTGTTGGTGCCAACCAGGGAAATAGTTGTGTTTGGCCAGATTGTAGAACCCGAGGTTCTGGTCGATTGCCGGCATCGAGAATTCGGTCGCGTCAATCGTGCCGCGCTCCAGCGCCGGATAGATGTCACCGCCGGCCAAAAGCTGGGTGTCGACACCCATTTTCTGCATCACCAAAGCGCCAAGGCCGTAAAAGCGCATTTTCAGACCTGCAAGGTCCTCTGCAGAGTTGATTTCTTCCTTGAACCAGCCAGAGGTTTCCGGCGAGACGATGCCGCAGACCTGCCCGTGGATGCCGACGGGATGGTACAATTCGTTCATCAGCTTTTCGCCGTCACCATTCCACATCCACGCCAGGTATTCACCGGGTCCCGGACCAAAAGGCACAGCAGCAAATAGATTCAGGGCAGAATTTTTTGCACCCCAGTAGCCTGATGTTGACCAGCCGGCATCAACTGCTCCGGTGGAGACGTTGTCGTAAATTTCCAGCGCGGGAATGAGGGCATTCGGGTCATAGAATTTGACCTCGATGTCACCGCCGGAGATCAGATTTACGGTGTCTGCAAACCGCACACCAGCTGTACCCAGCTGGGTCAACGAACCGGCAAAGGTTGATGGCATGTTGATCTTTATCTCTTCGGCAAGTGACGGTGCGGCGACGACGCCTGCCAGCATTGCGGCGGCGGTGATCGCCTTGGACGTTCTGTTCATGGTTATCCTCCCATAGGATTGCTTTTGTTGTGCAATCTATGGGTAGCGCCTGTACCGGCGCTTTCAGGAGTCTCGAATTCCGAATGGGGGTATCACCGTTCGGGATGGCAAAGACATGCCGCGCTATGTGTTGCCCAAGTTCTGGGAAATCAGATGTTCCACCAAAGCACGGACAGGACGGGACACGGCATTCAGGTCCTTCACGGCGAGTTTTAGCGTTCGAACAGCCCAGTCTTCGTCAATTTCTTGCATCCGTAACTGCGCACTTTCAAGGTAGGGTTCAACTGCACCAAGGGGGAGTACCGCAACCCCCAGACCTGCCTCGACCATCCGGCGCACACCATCAAAGCTGAGGGTTTCAACACGCGTTTTGAGTGCCAACCCCTGTTCAGCGGCACGTGCGTCCAGAAACGCCTGCAATGAGCTGCCGGATTGCAGGCCTACCATATCAAGCCCGGCAAATTCAGCGAACCTCACTGGATGGTCAGGTCGGAAAGGGTGATCCTTCCCCATGACCACCACCAGTGTATCTCGACGGTAGGTTAGAACCTCCAATTCCGGTTCTTCGACCAAGCCCGAGAAAATGCCCAAATCTGCCAATCCATCCCGCACGGCGTTCAGTATTTCGTCAGAGGTCTGCTCGCTGAGGTCAATCCGCACGTCTGGGTAATCCTCAACGAAACCAGCTAAGTCTTCGGGAAGAAACTGCGTAATTGCCGATGTATTCGCCGCGATGCGGACCGACCCTTTCGCTCCTGATGCGAAATCAAGCATCTGGGTTTCCATGCGTTCTACCAGACTGAGAACGTTCGAGGAATGTCGGGCGAGTTCATGGCCCGCCGGGGTAAGCTCCACGCCTCGCGTTTGCCGATAGAATAACGGCGTCCCAATCTTATCTTCCAAATCGGAAATGCGCTTGCTGATCGCAGACGCTGCGACGTTTTCTGCCTCAGAGGCCTGCGCGATGCTTCCCGCTCTGGCGACGGTCAGGAACATTTTCAATGTTATCAGGTTAAACGACATGGCTTTCTCACGAAAATTTTCTACATTTGGGAGTGGCTCAAATGCTTGAGATATTTATCGCAGCAAAATTGGCGACTTAACTTCAACTTACACTTAATTGGATATTTGTTCTCAAAAACTGTCAGACCTTACTTCGCATTAAACCTATCCGCGCACTTTAGATCCCGAAGCGTCAAATTGTTATGCTTGGCATCTCGGATCACGATGGATACCGCAAAAACTGTTGATATTGCGCTCCAGTCAATATGCCCAAGCTTAACCGCAGCCCTGCAAGCGCTAACTGGGCTTAAAACTACGAATTTTATTTCATGCCTGTCGGGCAAGTCTGAAGCCCACCGTTGGTTCCAAGAGTATGGATTAACGAAAAAGCCACAACACATGAATTGGGTCGGGTTTTCCCACTGCGTGGAGCACGAATGGCCGGTTTAACTGCTGCATGGCAGCATCGTGTTCTATGCAATTGCGGAAATTTTTGTGCTGCGTGCGCTCGCAGCGAAAATATCGAACTCACAGGTTGGGCTCGCAAGAGGCCTTCGCCGCATAGTGCTCGAACGGCCGCTTCGGTGATCTTGGAGCGAAATTCATGATATTGGCAACAACACTACGCGGCCATGAAAACAAGGCAAATGAGGCGGTGCACATATCAGGTGCATAATGCAGCTGCGCGATGTAGGATGTTCGCATGCTTATCGGTTGGGGACCTAGGCGTGGCTCACACAACGATTTCGAGATTGCGCTGAATGGGTTTTGACGCCCAAGGGTAGTGACAGTTTATTGCCATCCGAGCCTGATAATACAAACTGAAAATTGAATACTACGAGAGTATGGTTAGTTTCCTGTTATCGTGAATACGATCAGGGTTAACCCGCTTTCCGAATGCCGCTGATTTTGAAGCACTACCGATTCAACGGCGCTGTAAATCTATCAACGGTGTCTTCGTCGACTTCATTCGCATGAAATTTGGGCTCAACGCGAGGGAGATGGAGCAACGTCATTTCCTGATCATAGCGTTCTGATCGGATGCACATCTCAACAACTGGCTCGTTAAACCAAACACCAGAGGGCTGGTTAATCCCATCGATGGTTTCCTGCCGATAGTCTTGTTTCACTGCTACTGCGAGTTGAGGCAGTTCAAACATCGTATTTCTGGTTTTGATAAAATGGCCAGTTTTAAGGGCAGGCTTGCTCGTTTTGGCCCATTTTGCAAAACCTTCGTTCGAAATCACAAGTAAGGCCCGTGTTTCAGTATATTCGAGCCATCGAAGTGTTGCGGCGGTCAATGAGACCCCATATCGGTCCGCGATGCTACTTAGGTCTTCAAGAGAGGGGACCTTTTTTGCGGAGATTTGACGGCGGAAGTCGTGAAACGGCATCAATAGATTTGCGGCAAATGCATCGGCTTCCTGTTCAATGTCGTTGCCCTCACGTCGCAGGACGCTGATCTCATCACAATAGATCCCGTCTTCAAAGCGATCGTCATGTTCTATGAGTTTGCGGTGAAGCACATAGTGCCCAAACTCGTGGGCGATGGTGTACGCTTTGCGGCCTGGCGATTGGTTTTGGCAATAGAGGATGCCCCATTTTCGGGGCTGGGATTTGCCGTAAACAAGGGCTCCCATGAAGCCGTCTAGCTCGTCCTCGACAATTGTCTTGATCGGACTTTCAGGTGATGTCTGAGTTGAATATTCATATGCCAGCTCAATTACATCGACCGGCTTGTGATCGAAACGGTCTTCACCTTTGACCAGATCGAGCATTTTGGTGATACGGCCCGCTTCCTTCAAGGGTTTTGGGCGCTCGCTCTTTGTCATCTCTCGTCGTTACTATCTGTAAGGAGTTTTGCCATATCGCGTATCTTCTGGCGCGTCTTGTCTGACATTCCAGAATATTCGCGAAAGAAGGCTGTATCTTCCGCGTCAGTCTTAGTTTGGTCATCAGCACCAAACAGATAATCGACAGTTACGCCAAGCGTTTTGGCGATCACTGATAGTTTTTCCACTGACGGGCGGGGCGGGTTTTTGTTCTCGAGTTCCCAAATGTAGCTCTTTGAGGATTTTGTCGCATCTGCGAGTTGGTCAAGAGTCATTTTTTTCTCAGTGCGTAGCTCTTTGATTCTTGCACCAAATTTGGCTTTGGGGGGCATGTGGGTTCCACTCAAATGGGTTTGTTCGGTGTAGGCATACCGTACCACCCTTGACTCCGGCAATCAAGGACGTTACGTAAGTTCGGAGTAGCGAGGGATTAAAGTTGTCTTTCGTGAATTCATCTAGGGAGGAAAGAATGAAAAACCGCAGCGCAATAGCTCAGAAGTCTGACATGGAGAAGAAAATTGAATATGATAAACCCACCTCTTGGCATCGACCCGTTTGACGATCCGGTAGATCGTCTCCTTGCTGAAATTGCATTTAGTATTCAGCTACCACCAACCCTTCATCAGAAGGCAGTAGACCGCTACGAAGCGGTCCGAAATCATCTTGAATCAACGTCATGTGCGTTCAGGGATCACATCGAACATTTCTATCCTCAGGGATCGATGTCAATCGATGCTACTATTTCGACCAAAGGCACCGATGACGAATACGATCTGGACATCGTCGCTCAGCTTGGCGGCCCATTTCGTCAAATGACACCGCTTCAAGTATTGGTCGCCTTAGAATTTGCACTTAAAGGGTACCGAGGGCTTAAAGTGGTGCGTCAGACGCGCTGTGTCACGCTGTACTACAGTGATGGAATGCACCTCGATATTTCACCATCAATTCGTGAGGAGGGGACGCAGGATCGTCAGAGCCATATCTGCCACGCAAAAGGTCCAAGTGCATCTTTTGAGGACCATATGGTTCCAATGAATGCTTACGGGTTTGGCGATTATTACCGCCAACGTACCCCGATTGAGCAACGTGTTGTTGACAGTTTTTCGAAGCGTTGGGACGTGATGAATGAGGCGCAATACCGCGCAGATGCTGATGTTGACGACGTGCCCGAACCATCGGATTTTGTTGTCAAGAATACGGCGACCTTGGCATTACAAATCCACAAGCGCTTCCGCAATATTCAGTACGCCACTTCTAGTGAACGCATGGCACCGTCGATCCTCCT
This sequence comes from Caprella mutica, assembly GCA_947561585.1. Taxonomy (NCBI): domain Eukaryota; kingdom Metazoa; phylum Arthropoda; class Malacostraca; order Amphipoda; family Caprellidae; genus Caprella; species Caprella mutica. The sequence goes on from CANNZV010005328.1 coordinate 8,002, forward strand.
GTCGCACTATGCGGCGGCGGCGGCACGCCCGAATACGTCACTCACTGATATGGTCATCCGACAAGCCAGTTTTATGATCTCTGAGATCGAAAATGCCTCGCTTTACAGTCGTACGATCGAAGTGACCAATCCTTGTCATCACTTAGATGTGTTCACTGACCGATGGCCTGAAAGCATCGGGCAACAAGATGAGTACGCCGGAAAGCTTAAGATGCTAGTCGCGGGGCTTGAACAACTCAAACGTGGCGAGATGTCAGTCCCAAATATGATGGACTGGATGCGTGATCAATTCGGTGGTCAAGTTGTTACGCGTGCTGCAGACGCAATTGCTAACGAGATTGGATATTCGATCAAGAGCAACTCGCTACAATATATGCGATCTGGAAAGTTGATAATCCCATCTGCAGCAACAACGGAGGCAGTCGTGAGTTCGACCAAGGCCGTTGCGTCAGGGCGCAGTCATACCTTTTTCGGTAAGAAAATCTGATGAAGCCCCGTTCACTCCTAATGAGAGACCAGGTCGCTGCAATGAAGGCGACCTGGCCTGCTCTTAGGCTACGTCACCAGAACTTTGGTGGCGCTAAATGGGTAGGTGTGCTCCGCCCACAGTTCCACAAATACAAGATTAGCCTCGAATATCGCCGGGTTGTGTCGCCGATTGTTAAGGTTTTGACGCCTGAACTGATCCGGTTGCCCGACAATGAGGAGGGACAACTGCCGCACGTCTATCCTCCTTCGGAAGATCCAAGTCTGTGTTTGTATGACCCGGAATCCGACGAATGGGATGGTGCGATGATGTTGTCGCGGACAATTGTACCTTGGACTTTGGACTGGCTGAGTTGTTACGAGCTTTGGCTCATGACAGGTCGTTGGACTGGCGGGGGGCGTCACATAACAAACGAAATCGAAGAAGCGCAGGTAACTCTATGAATCAAATTGCTCCAAGACGATCAGAAGGCACGATTCAGACCAAACGTGTGAAGCAGCCTTGGCCAGCCGACCGATTGTTCAAAATACTATCGATTGACGGTGGCGGAATCAGAGGTGTTTTTCCAGCTGCTTATCTTGCAGAAATCGAAAAGCGTTTCCTTGATGGCGCACCCATAACAGATCATTTCGATATGGTTGCGGGCACCTCTACGGGCGGCATTATTGCTCTTGCTCTTGCGAAGGGAATGACGGCTCAAGGCGCGTTGGACATCTATTTGAACAAAGGCGATCGTATTTTCCCGACGTTGAAAGGGACTGAGCGATTGATCCGTTCAGTCAAGTCCTTTGGTCAGCCTAAGTACGACCAAGAAGTGCTTCGGGCTGCGCTGACAGAAGAGTTTGGCGAGGAGTTGTTTGGTGCGGCAAAAATCTCATGCGTCATCCCGTGCTTTGAGGGTTTGCATGGCGAACCTTTCATCTACAAGACTCCGCATCATCCCGACTACAAATGGGACCAGCACAAGAGTATGGTTGATATTGCGTTGCATACAAGCGCTGCACCCACAGTTTTTCCGGCGGTTCAAAATGATGGCTACCTCATGGTAGATGGTGGATTGTTCGCTAACAATCCGATTATGAACGCACTGGTTGATGCCGTTTCGTGCTTTGATGTTCCTTTTAAAAATATTCGCATCTTATCAATCGGGACGGGCGAAGAGTCCTTCTCTCTCAGTGAGAATGCGCAAAATGGTGGCCTAAAAGACTGGGCAATTTTGCTGCCGTTTCTCGCAGCATTCAGAGCTCAATCTAAGAATGCTCTGGGGCAAGCCTTTTTGTTGGCGGGTAAGGACAACATCGTTCGGATCGATGTCCCTGAGAGAGCCAAACAAATTGCCTTGGATGATGTTGCAAGGGCCAAGGAAGAATTGCCACTGGCCGCACGTGCCCTAGTTGAGGCATCAGGCCATTATGTGAACAGTGTCTTTCTAAGCAAGAAGGTTCGAGTTTGATTCTACGAACTGATACTGGTCAAAGCCCTTGTTTGGGACTCGCGTCTTAGATGTTGTCAGAAAAGCCGCATGTTTTGAGCGGTTTGTTCCTGTAGCTAGGGTTTTTGGCGCGCAACAGCCATAACTCGAGAGTACTGCTTTATCCACTTTGCTTTGTCAGGACTCAGCCATGTGATTAACTCCATGATCTGACTGTATTCTTTTGTGATATTGCGATGCAGAATAGGCTCATGATGGAACACGCGGTTGCGAAACTCTCGGACCGCGTCGCACCGCGTATAAAGGGCGTTGTAGGTTACCGCTGGTGGTAGATCTGCGAATGAAACGTGAAGGTCAGCCCAGAATGTAGGCTCGTGTCGCGCGAGCAACATGTTGACCCAGAAACCAAAATTGAGCTCTGCAGTCATTCCTCCTGAAGTCACTGGACCCTTGGTCTGAAGCTTGTCTCGTGCTGTTTTCACTATCCGTGTGCCTTTTCTGATTTGGGTATGGAACGTAGGGTCGTCCCACCAGGAAGGGCCGTAAAGGACAATTAACCGTGCGGATATGATGTTACGTAGACACACTTCGGAAGCACTCAACACAGGAAAAAAGGCTTCGCTGATCTGGATATTCCAGCCGTAGAGGTCGAGCGCGCGCTGCTGGTCATAACCAGCTTCTTTGAGGTATTTCGTAAGTCGCTCTTGCGATATAATATTTGATACCAATGCTCTAACGCTCCGTTCGGTCCTTATTGGTCTAGACCGTTTTTCTTGACAACAGCGCGAATTTCACCATATAAGAGATTAATCGAAGACAGAGTTAGGTCTTCAACTTCTTAGATGCCCGCGACAGCCGTAATAGGTCCTCGCGGGTTTTCGCTTTTTGATCATACCTTTACAGATAGTAGCAGACAAGGCGACTACCATCTGAAAGTCTACTTGAGGCAACAGACTCACTGTTTCTCAACAGCTGCTTTTGAAGAGAGGAAACAAGATAGGAAGATTATACGTCAGTATTACTGACTTATCGCATAATAGTCATTACGTCGTGCATTGGGTCGGTAACGCGTCTTCCTCACACTATATTTTACATAATAAACCTTATCGGCTCTTAGGGTGTACGCGGGGCACATTCTAAACTGGCTTGCGACAACTCCCCCTCACAGAAAAGGTGGGCTGACTGGTAAAAGACTTTCGATCTGATTTGGATCACCACTAGACTAAGAAGCCTTGACGTGGTTCCTGACCTCCTTAGACAGGTTGTCCTTGAATATCCCTGCGGCCATTCCCAAGGGGCGAGACTTCCTGTGAATCAAGTAGCAACCATTCTTCACGCGGCCCCCGGGGATCCGAAGTTCCCTTATTGATCCTTTGTTCACCCAAAACTCTGCAAAACGCAATGGAACGAATCCGAGGTATCGGGATGATAAAATCAATAGCATCCGGGAGAGAATGGTTGGTGCTGAGGCCAAGAAACTGAGCCCTGATAGGAAGGTTCTAAAATCCGCGTTCTGTGTGACGTCGGTGCGGACAAAGCTGTGGCGTTGCAGCACTTCATAGCTTAGCTCGGATCCGGGCACGTCGAAAAGCGGGTGATCTGCTCCACAAAAGAGTCCCATTTCCTCTTCAAACAAGGGCGTGAGATCCAGAGCATCACTTGTCTGGATCAGTGCGGTAAAACCGAGGTCGGCGTTGCCCTCGAGAACGGACTCCAACACTCGGTCGGGGGCCGTCATCCTTATCTTCAGACTCAGCTCCGGATAATTCTCGTTCATCTTTGCTATAGTTGCTGCGATGGGTTGCTCCATCTCGAAAACAAAACTGTCATCGATCATCACACTGATCTCGCCCTCCAGCCGATGGGAGGCAGAGCCGACAAAGTCGGAGAACCGGTTGATTTCGGACATCAATTGTTCGGTCGCTGTGTGGATCAGGCGCCCCTGCTCCGTCAGAGCGAAGCCAGACCGACCTCGTTCGCAGAGACGCACTCCCAAGCGCTGTTCGAGTTTGGACAGCCCAATGCTGATGGCTGATTTGCTTTTGTTCAAACGGGCCTCGGCCGCCGTAATTCCCCCGGCAGAAACGATTTCCATGAACTCACGCAACAAGGAAACGTCAACATCCGAAAGATTTCCGCTGAAGGGCGAGCGGTGTCGCATCGTGGGTTCTCCATCAAGGCCATTTAGTTCTGTTATGTTTAACTTAAGTTATTCATCTTAGAATTTATAGCCGCTGAACCAACGCATACAACCTCTTTTGCGAAACTAAGGGGTATCCATGCACAATCCAGACGACCCATATGACGTGACAATCATTGGTGCTGGTATCATCGGCCTTGCGACTGCTCATTTTTTGCACCAGTCGGAGCCTGATCGGAGAATTGTCGTCATCGACAAGGAGGCCGGACCCGGCCAGCACCAAACTGGGCATAACTCCGGTGTCATTCATGCCGGCATCTATTATGCGCCCGGCAGCCTCAAAGCCAAACTGTGTACCGCCGGCGCCAAGGCTACGAAAGCATTCTGCGATACCCATGGGATCGCATATGAAAACTGCGGCAAGCTGATTGTTGCAACCGATACGTCTGAACTGACCGCATTGGACGAACTGGAACGTCGCGCTACCCAGAACGGGCAGATTGTCCGGCCAGTTAGCCGCGAAGAGCTTGCCGAGCGCGAGCCCATGGTTCGCGGTGCGCGCGCCCTGTTTTCTCCGGCCAGCGGTATCGTCGACTATGGCGAGATCTGCCGGGTGCTGCACAAGACCTTGGAAATCTCCGGGGTGAATTTCCGGTTCGGTCAGGCCGTCACTGGACTAGAGGAGCGCACGGATGAAACCGTAGTGGCCACATCCGGCGGTGAGCTGTCGACGCGTCTTGTTGTGGCCTGCGCTGGCTTGCAGGCAGATCGGATCGCCGCGCTGTCTGGTGTTGGAGATGATTTCCGCATCATTCCCTTTCGCGGGGAATACTATCGCGTCGCAGATCGTTCCAAAGTTCAGGTCAACCACCTGATATACCCCGTGCCCGATCCCTCACTTCCTTTCTTGGGGGTTCACCTGACCAAGATGATCGGCGGTTATTCCACTGTCGGACCCAATGCGATGTTTTCTCTGGGACGCGAGACCTATTCGGCCAACCGTCCTGTTTGGCGCGACCTTGGTCGGTCGCTCGCTTTTCCCGGCTTCTGGAAACTGATGGCGCGCAGCCTTCGGCCAGGCCTTCATGAGCTCAGCGGTTCGCTGCTGAAATCCGTTTATTTGAAGCGTTGCCAAAGATATTGCCCGGATCTCTCTCTCAGTGATCTTGAGCCCTATGAACCCGGCATTCGAGCGCAAGCTGTCGATGCCAGTGGCAAGATGATCGACGATTTCCTGCTGCGTGAAACGCGCCGATCGATCCATGTCTGCAACGCTCCATCGCCGGCGGCAACCTCAGCATTCCCAATCGGGGAAGAGATCGGCGCACGTGTTTTGAAAAAACTCAGAGAATAAATTCACCATCCAAGGGAGGAAAAAATGAAACTTGGAACAAAACTAATGGGCGGTATTGCCCTTACGACACTGATGGCCACAACCGCTGCACAGGCCCGTGACCTAACGGTCATCAGCTGGGGCGGGGCTTACCAGGAGGCACAGCGCGATGCTTTCTTCGAACCCTACATTGCTGCCCACGGCGCTTTGCGCGACGAGGCCTATAATGGCGAGTTGGCGAAGATCAAAGCGATGGTCGATACGGGCGACGTCACTTGGGACGTGGTACAAATGGAAGCCCCCGAGCTGGAGAACGCCTGCGACGAGGGCCTGATCGAGCGGATCGACTGGGACCGGCTGGGCGGCAAGGACCAGTTCATCGACAGCGCCGCCATGGGCGATTGCGGCGTGGGCGCCATTGTCTACTCGGTGATCCTGGCCTATGACGAGGCCAAGCTCGGGGCTGACGGTCCGCAAAGCTGGGCCGATTTCTGGGACACCGAACGCTGGCCCGGCAAGCGCGCTCTGCGCAAATCGGCGAAGTTCACGTTGGAGATCGCCCTGCTGGCCGACGGAGTTCCGGCAGACGAGATCTATGAAGTGCTTTCCACGCCCGAAGGGGTCGAGCGCGCCTTTGCCAAGCTCGAAGAGATCAAGGGTGATATCCAGTGGTGGGAATCCGGCGCGCAACCGCCGCAATGGCTGGCCGCGGGCGATGTGGTCATGACCAGCGCCTACAATGGTCGCATCTCGACCGCCGTGGCCGAGGGCCAGGACTTTGCCACCATCTGGGACGGGCAGGTCTATACGCTGGACGGCTGGGCGATTGTCAGCGGGTCGGAAAATCTCAATGCGGCCTATGACTTTCTAAATCTGGCCAATGAACCCGAACGGCAGGCAGTTCTGTCAAATGCCATTCCTTATGGCACGATCCACCCTGCGGCTTCGTCTGCCGTTGCCGCCGAGGTGCAACCGCAATTGCCAACCGCCCCGGAAAACCTAAAGAATGCGCTTCACCAAAGCACTGACTTCTGGATCGACCATATCGAGGAACTGAACGAGCGGTTCAACAACTGGGCGTCCCAGTAACCAGCGGACAACTCTCAAGGGCTGGTTGCTTTCTCCCCGCAACCAGCCTGCGATTTTTGTCCCTCCAAAGGCACGATCATGACAGTTTTATCTTCATCCGTCGAAGCGGATCCAAACTCCATCGCCCCGAAGGCATCCAGCCTCAAACGGGAGCTTTTCCGAGCAAATCGTCGGAAAACCCACTCCGCCGCGTTTCTGGTTCTACCACTGCTGGCATTGGTGCTTGTGTTCTTCGCAATGCCAATCATCGGGTTGCTGACCGGTGCGGTTCACAGCCCAACCTATGCTGACAACTTCCCCCGCTCCGCTGAACACCTTCATGCCGAGCATCCTTTCGACGAGGCATTCTACGAAGCTTTGTTTCTGGATATCCGCGCAGCCGATGACGCCCGCACCACGGGTAAGGTGGGGCGCAGACTGAATCAAGACCAGCCGGGTTTTTCGACCATGCTGAAAAGCACGACGCGGGCCAGCCGACGCGAAACGCCCACCGAAGGAGCATTTCGCGAATGGTTCGCTGCACGCGACGCCCGTTGGGTTGATCCCGAGTTTCAGGCTGCGATGCGCCGCTCCGCCCAACCCTATACCGATTTCTTTCTGCTCAAGTCGCTGGATCTGACACGTGACATAGGGGGCACCCTTGCCAGTGTAAGTCCTGACAAGGCACTGTTTGTGGATGTGTTCCTGCGCACGCTGGGGATTAGCCTGGGTGTAACGCTGATCTGCTGTGTGCTGGGCTATCCGTTGGCCTGGTCGCTGGTTCAGGCCAGCCCGACCTGGCGCAATCTGATGCTGCTGGGTGTCCTCTTTCCGTTCTGGACCTCGCTTCTGGTGCGCACCGCGGCCTGGGTGATCGTTTTGCAAAAGGAAGGCCCAATCAACTCAGCACTTCAGGGTCTTGGGTTGATTGACGCTCCGCTGACGCTGGTGTTCAACCGTTTTGGCGTTTTCATTGCCTTGACCCACATCCTGCTGCCGTTTCTCGTTCTGCCGCTCTACAGCGTGATGAAGGCGATCCCCCGCGACTACATGCGGGCCGCGAAAAGCCTTGGCGCACGCCCGGCTTACGCCTTTCTGACCGCCTATTTCCCGCAGACCCTACCGGGGCTGAGCGCAGGTGCGATTCTCGTCTTCATCATGTCCATCGGCTACTATATCACGCCCGCCCTTGTCGGTGGGCCGAAGGACCAGATGATCAGCTATTTCATCGCGTTCTACACCAACAACACGATCAACTGGGGGCTAGCCTCGGCGCTGGCGCTGAACCTGCTGATCGTCACCCTGGTGCTCTATGCGCTTTATCAGCGGATCACCGGCAATGGCCGCGTGTCCGTGGGGGTGTGAGCCATGTTTGACCCTTCCCTGACCCGGGCCGAACGGCTGGCCGTGCTGGCCACCTACGCGGCCTCGATCCTGATCCTGGGCTTTCTGGTCCTGCCGATTGTCACCATCATTCCCCTATCCTTCACCCATGACAGCATCCTGAGCTATCCGGTCGAGCGCTGGAGCCTGCGCTGGTACAAAGTGCTGTGGGAAAACCAAATTTGGGGCGAGGTTCTGAAGAACAGTCTCGTGATCGCCGTCGCCTCGACGATCGTCGCCACGGCTTTGGGCACGCTGGCCTCGATCGGGTTGACGCGCCGCCACTGTCCCGCCCCGGGCCTGCTGACCGCCTTTCTTCTAACGCCGATGATCGTACCAGTGATCATTACCGGAGTGGCATCCTACTTTTTCTACACCAAGCTGGGCCTAACCAACTCCTTTACGGGCATGATCCTCGCACACAGCATCCTCGGCACGCCCTTTGTCGTCATAACCGTGACGGCCACATTACAAGGCTTTGATCAGAACCAGCGGCGTGCGGCCTACTCGCTGGGCGCACGGCCATGGTTTGCGTTCACGACGGTCATCATGCCGCAAATTGCGCCAGGGATTTTGTCAGGCGCGCTTTTTGCCTTCATCACCTCTTTTGACGAAGTCATCGTTGCGCTCTTTATCGCGGGTACCGAGCAATACACCCTGCCCCGGCAGATGTTCTCGGGCATCCGTGAGAATCTCGACCCAACCATCGCCGCAGTTGCCACAGTGATGATCACCGTCTCAATCGCGATCCTGGCACTTGCGCAATACGCCACCGCGCACGGACAAAAGAACGGATAAGAAAATGGAAAACTTTGTAGAGTTCGACGGCATCCAGAAAACCTACGATGGCGAGAACCTCGTCATCAAGGATCTGAACCTGTCGATTGCAAAAGGCGAGTTCGTCACGCTGCTGGGCCCATCTGGATCGGGCAAGAGCACGGCACTGATGCTGCTGGCCGGGTTCGAGCCGCCGACCAGGGGAACGATCCGGCTGAACGGCAAGACACTCAACAGCGTGGCGCCCTTTCACCGCAATATCGGGATGGTGTTCCAGAACTACGCTCTCTTCCCGCACATGACGGTTGCCGAGAATGTCGCCTATCCGATGAGGGTGCGAAAAATCGGTAAGTCCGAGATTGAGGAGCGTACTCGAAAGGCACTTGATCTCGTGCAACTCGGGTCCTTCGGCGGGCGCTATCCCAAGCAACTCTCAGGCGGGCAACAGCAGCGCGTGGCCGTCGCGCGGGCCCTGGTCTTCGATCCGGAACTGGTTTTGATGGATGAACCACTCGGCGCCCTCGACAAGAAGTTGCGCGAAGAAATGCAGGTCGAGATCAAACACATCCACGAGAACCTTGGGATCACCATGGTCTTTGTGACCCACGATCAGGACGAGGCCCTGACCATGTCTGACCGGATTGCGGTTTTCGATGACGGCCGCATCCAGCAGATCGACAAACCCGCGACGCTCTATGAACGCCCCGCCAACCAGTTCGTTGCCGATTTCATTGGCGTGACCAACATGCTCGCAGCACGTGTAGAACAGCGGGTTGGTGATCAGGTCACGCTGAGGCTTTCATCGGGCGAAATCGTCAGCGCGACCGCAGCTGGCGACCTGTCTGTGGCCTCAAACGCCACGCTGTCCGTGCGCCCTGAAAGGATGACCATTAACGCATCAGAAACCGCTTCCAATGCGCTTTCGGTGACACTCGTGGAAACGATCTACCACGGTGCAAGTGCAAAAATGATCTTTGCGTTGAGCGGTGACACTCAAATTGTCACGCAGCTCCGTGCAGGCAACCCGTTGGTTGGCATGACCAAAGGAACAACCGCAAGCCTCTCATTTGAAAGCAAGGACGCCCGCGCTTTTGCAAACCCCGCCCCCAATTTTGAGGTTAACTTATGACCGATATCAAAGCAGAACATCACAGACCAATCGTCGCTGTCACGGGCGCAAGCCGGGGCATTGGGCACGCCATCGTCCGCCATTTTCACAACAACGGTTGGGAAGTCATCACATTGGCGCGCACGCCTTTCTCGGAGTACTGCCCCTGGGCGGACGGTATCGTGAGACATATAAAGGTAGATTTGTCCAAGACCCCGTCCGTCCTTGAGGCAACCGCGCAACTGCGCGACATGCTGGCTGAACGAGGCCTAAATGCATTGGTCAACAATGCGGGTATCTCACCAAAAGGGCCGAGTGGCGAACGTATGGATGCAGTGCACACACCAATCCAAACCTTTCTGGATGTGCAGCACGTCAATCTCGTAGCACCATTCTTGCTTTGCCAGGAATTGATCGAACCGCTCAAGCAGGCAAAGGGATCGGTTGTGAACGTCTCGTCCATCGCCGCTCATCAGGTCCATCCCTTTGCCGGAGCGGCCTATGCCGTTTCCAAGGCCGGGCTCACAACGCTAACTCGTGAGTTGGCGCATGAACTCGGTGAAACCGGCGTGCGCGTGAATTCGGTCGCTCCGGGTGAAATTGAAACTTCAATCCTGTCGCCCGGCACTCAGGAAATTGTCGACACGCAGGTCCCAATGAGACGTCTCGGCCGCCCCGAAGAAGTTGCGGAAGTCGTCCACTTCCTGGCCAGTACACAGTCCTCCTATGTCACCGGATCTGAAATTCCGATCAACGGTGGTCAACACATCTAACGCCCTCTTTGGAAAGCAATCCCCATGAATGATATGAAACACCTCCCCAACTCCCCCGAGACCCGCGACATCGCCTATCACTTCCACGGCTACACCAATGCCGCCGCCCATGCAGAGACAGGCCCGATGATCATCGAACGCGGCGAAGGGATCTATGTCTACGACACGGGAGGCAACCGCTACATCGAAGCTCTCTCGGGCCTTTGGAGCGCCGCTGTCGGCTTTAGTGAGCCACGCCTGGCCAAGGCCGCAGCCGATCAAATGGCGAAATTGCCCTTCTATCACAACTTTGGTCACAAGTCGCATGAGGCCGCCATCAACCTGGCGGAGAAGTTGGTCTCTCTCGCGCCCGTGCCAATGAGCAAAGTTTTTTTCACCAACTCAGGTTCCGAGGCTAATGACACGGTTCTCAAGATGCTATGGTATCGGTCGAACGCACTTGGCCAACCAAAGCGAAAAAAAGTCATCGCACGGGAGCGAGGCTATCACGGTGTCACCATTGCCTCAGGAAGCCTCACAGGCCTGCCCAACAATCACCGATCCTTCGATCTGCCGATCGACTGTGTGCTGCACACGACCTGCCCGCATTACTGGAAAGACGGGGATGACGGGGAGACCGAAGAGGAATTTGCCAGTCGCTGCGCTGCCGATCTTGAAAGCCTCATTGAAGCGGAAGGCCCTGAGACCATTGCCGCATTCTTTGCGGAACCGGTCATGGGGGCTGGTGGGGTCGTTGTACCGCCCAAGACCTATTGGGAAAAAATCCAGAAGGTTTTGAACAAATACGATATTCTGCTGGTCGCCGACGAAGTGATCTGCGGGTTCGGCCGCACCGGGCAGATGTTCGGCTCCCACGCTTTCGGGATGAAGCCCGATGTGATGGTGATGTCGAAACAGATCACTTCCAGCTATGTGCCCTTCACCGCCTTCATGATGAACGAGCGGTTCTATGCACCGATTGCCGAGGAAAGCGGACGGATCGGCGTTCTGGGCCATGGCTATACTGGCGGGAGCCACCCGCTGGGCGCAGCGGTTGCCCTGGAAAACATCGCGATCATCGAGGAACGCGAGCTGGTACGGAACGCACGGCTCGTCGGTGCTAGGTTCCGCAAGCAGTTGGACAGCCTTCAAGATCATCCGCTTGTGGGTGAAATTCGCGGCGTCGGGTTCATCGCGGCGCTGGAGCTGGTCAATGACAAGCGGGCGAAATCCGTCACCGGCCCGGTCGGTCAGCTTGGCGGTCTGATGAATGCGGCACTGCAATGCAACGGGGCGATTTCGCGCAACCTTGGGGACGCGGTCGCCTTTTGCCCGCCACTGATCACCACAGAAGAGCAAGCTGATGATCTGTTCGCAATTGTAAAGAGATCGCTCGACGACGTGACCCGGGTTGTCAAAGAAAAATAAGGAATGACACCATGGAAAAACTGAACTTTATCGCCGGAGAGTGGGTCTCCGGCGCCGATTGGGCTGAGAACATTAACCCCTCGGACACAAACGACGTCATCGGTCAGTACGCCCGTGCCAGCACAGAACAGACGGCGCAGGCCATCACCGCCGCGAAGGCAGCCGCACCGGACTGGGCCTTGGCAACACCGCAGATGCGCGCCGATGCATTGGAAGCGGTCGGCATTGAGCTTTTGGCACGCAAGGGCGAATTGGGAGAATTGCTGTCTCGTGAAGAAGGCAAGATCCTCTCCGAAGGCATCGGCGAAGTGACCCGCGCGGCGCACGTCTTCAAGTTCTACGCGCAGGAAGCATTGCGAGTTGAAGGGCTGTCCATGGCCTCGGTCCGACCCGGTGTCCGGGTCGAGGTTCGCCATGAACCTGTCGGCGTCGTCGGGCTGATCACGCCCTGGAACTATCCTATTGCGATCCCCGCCTGGAAAATTGCGCCAGCCTTGGCATACGGCAATACTGTTGTGTTCAAACCTGCCGATCTGACGCCCGGCTGTGGCTGGGCGTTGGCCGAAATCCTGTCGCGCGCGGGTCTGCCTGCCGGTGTGTTCAACCTGGTCATGGGCCGCGGCAGCGTCGTTGGTGAGGAGATCGTGCGCTCTCCTGATGTCGCGGCGATCTCCTTCACCGGCTCCGAGCACACCGGTGCGGGCATTCGCACCCGAGTGGCAGAACGCGGCGGCAAGGTGCAGCAGGAGATGGGCGGCAAAAGCCCTTTGATCGTGACGGATGATGCCGATTTACAAACCGCCATCGACTGCGCCATTGGCGGTTCGGTTCTGTCCACCGGCCAGCGATGCACGTCGAACACCAGGATCATCGCCACCCCGGGCATACACGACGCTCTTGTCCGAGGCATGGTGGATGCTGCGCGCGCAATGAAGGTCGGGCATGCGCTCGACCCCTCATCGCAGATCGGCCCTGCGGTAGATGACCGGCAACTTCAAACCAATCTCAGATACATCAGTATCGCCGATAGTGAGGGCGCTGAACGTTTGTGTGGCGGCGAAGTGCTTACCCGCGAAACGCCGGGCTTCTACATGGAGCCAACTGTCTATGGAAATTGTACAAATCAGATGCAACACGTGCGCGAAGAAATCTTCGGGCCAGTGGTCAGCGTTCTGAACGCCGCCGACTATGACGAGGCGGTGAGTATCGCAAATGACAGTCCCCTAGGCCTGTCGTCGGGCATCTGCACGACATCCCTGAAATATGCCGAGGATTTCAAGGCTCGATCCCACGGAGGTATGGTGATGGTCAACCTTCCCACCGCTGGCGTGGACTATCATGTGCCATTCGGTGGCCGCAAAGGCTCAAGTTATGGCAGCCGCGAACAGGGACGTGCTGCTCGCGAGTTCTTCACGACATCAAAAACCACATATACCAGCTATGCTTGAAAAAATTTATGGGCGCCAACTTGCGCCCAACAAGTTCTCGATTGCTACTTTGAGGTGATTATCATCTTGCACGGTAGTATCCCGAATCCAAACAGGTGGCCACGCAAGGCATCCATGACACCAAATAAATCGCTGCATGATCGCTCCTAGCTCTTGAGTTTTGCCCTTCGATTGAACCCAAGAAAAATCCTGTAACACGCATTGAGTCGCAAGGTCAGAGTAGAATAACGAGTGACAGGCAATCTGAAAGAAGCGACACCAATCGCAAAGATCCTGGGGGACCGGAGCGAGACCATCGGATTGGTCTACCGTTGGAACACCTCGGAACTTGCGGTTCTTTGGCTGTCTGATGTCCGTGGTCCAATTGCGATAGAATTGTCAGCCCAACAAAGCAATCATGCAGGTCCTGAGAGCGTGACCCAGGAAACCGTGCACGACCTTCTAAGAGATATTCTCGCTGATGAAGATAAGGATGGAACCTGAGCCTGTCTTGGCCACAGTCACTAAGTCAGTATATCGGACGTGACAATAGTATAGTTTTGATGTATTCGAATGATGTTCTTCATAGATAAGAAAGAGGCATGACCATCGATTTTGCTCGTTCATTTATGGCGTTGGGAGTTGGTGCTCTAGCTCTCGTCGTATTACCGACTAAGTCCAGCACACAGACCTATCCGATCGACTGTGCAATCCTCCTTTGTCTATCCGGCGGTTGGCCCGCTTCTGTTCCTTGTACCAGGGCCCGTGCCGAGTTCCTCAGGCGGATCACTCCTTGGCCTATCGAACCACCTCTTCAAATTTGGCGTTGTCCGATGGGCGCGTCGTATGATGTCGACAGCACTCGTGGACCTGGGAAGCGGTTATACGACGTTTATTTCGACGGGCCGTCCGCCCTACGCCAAAGCCTTCCTGAGATTCATGAACAATTCAATTTCGTGGTGCTTCCGGCCGTCGCCCAACTGACCAGACCGCAACCTACGACACTCTCAGAAGGGCTGGCTTTCCATCTCGCGCAGGACCGAGCCGACATCGACATCAGTGGTCCCGACTTCAATTTTGTGCGCTCGATTAGGGTCTTCGATGTTCGCTACGCAAGGCAACATGAGTCTGGTCGAGACGGTGACTGCAACCGAAGTGCAACCATTGTCTTGGGGACCTATGGAACCCAAGGTGATTTCTCTTGGGCCAGATCCTCATTGGCAGCCCTTCCCGGTGCACATGCAGGGCTTGAACGCTGGGGTCAGAATTGCCCCAGTATCTATCATAGATCGGTGTTTGTGGATTGGCGGGACTACGAAGGAAACTACGGTTTCGAGCAAGTGAACTACTAAGTTGGTAACTACTTGGTTCAGTCAGATCCGATGATCTGGCTCGGTCGCAGCCTCTGTTGCAGCCAAAAGGCTTACCGTTTCTGCCCCCAAGGCCCTTGCCAACACGATTAACTCTACCACATCGATCCTGCGCTCTCCGCTCTCGACCCGCGCCACGAACGACTGATGCTGCTTGAGCCGCGAAGCCAATTGCGCCTGAGTCAATCCAGCCGTTTTCCGCGCCGCAATCAGTGCTTCGCGGAGTGCTTCATGTCCTGAACTCCTGATCGTCTTGGCCACGTGTCACAAACCTCTTGTGACCGGGCTAATCTACTTTATAGATTATCTAAAAAGTGGATATTGGCAGAGTTCCATGGAGTCACCTTTACAAAGCAGAGCGATAGTCGAACGGCCTAGGCGATGTGTGAAATGCCAAGCCAAATTTACGCCTTGGTCCTCACTCGTCGACCGCCTGAACAAAGCGACCGTATTCGTGACTTACCTCCTGCGCCTCTACAAACGCACGCACACGTTCCTCATCCAGGCACCGAAAGTAGGCTTGGATATCCTGGATGTAGTACTCAAAATCTTGGCGAATGAGTTCGCGAAACTGCTGCGCGACTTTTGGATCGTTGGGGACGAAGGGCCTTGTGGGCACAAGGCATGTTTCAGCTTCGACTTGCCCAATCAGAGCAACCGACAAAACTATAGCCAGTCCCAGAGCAGAACAGCACAACCGGAGGGTTCTCAAACCCCATATTTTCTTGAATATACTCACTACGCATGCCTAATGGGTGCGCGACCACAGTACAGCCGCAACACATAAATACATCTTGCGGTTGATAATATACTATTGTATCTCTGGGCTTCAAGTAGAAATACCCAGCGTTACGCATTTGAAGAAAGCGTGAGCCGGGCCATGAACTGGGAAGTAGAAGCACCAAATGTGGTTACGGAAGCACGTTTCCGCGAACTCGCGGAAAGTGGCTATAGCGCTGAAATCCTGTGCCAGGAATCGGCACACAAGAAGGGCCCGAGCTATTACGGGGTCTGGATCATGCGTGCCGTGTCTGACGACGGCGTTGAGAAGCTTCTGGTCACTGCCCGCACACGGACGACCTACAACGACATCAAGATCCGGGAATTCAAAACCATCACGGGCGTCGTTTCCTTCTTCATTGGGATTGGCTTCTCCCACGCCGACGTTCCTTTGGAAGAAGGGCAGCGCACAACGCACAAGCTCGCTAGGTCTGACAAGGGCAGCAGCGACTAGCCTTCTCTTTTTTGGCGCTTCGGCTGTTCCAGCTGACGCGCAAATGTTCAGGTCATGGAGAGCGACGGCTCGCTGAACGCCACGCAACCCCAAAACAGCTTTGCCCGGAACTACAACGACGGCGTAGGCCAAGGCTCGGCAGCCGATGCGCTCGCGATATTTGACGATCCGGATGTTGTCCCAGCAACAGAAGAAATACGCATCGCCGCCATCGCGCCGCGTGCTCCCCCTGCCCCGTGCGGATGTTCTAACGGCCATAGAAACCACAGCGTTGCGCTATGGTGGCCACCACGGTCTGCGCCGCGCGGAACTTTCGATTTCAGATTGGCTCGTCCTCTTCCGCGCCAACATCGAAATCGAAAGCGCTTATCGTCAGAGTGCCGTTTCGAGCGCTGGAGCAATTGGTCTTGGACAGCTGATGCCGGCAACGGCGCGGGACCTTGGTGTCGATCCGCGTGATCCGCTGCAGAACCTCGATGGTTCCGCCCGCTATCTTGCATTGATGCTGGAGCTGTTCGGCGATCCGCGTCTTGCCTTGGCAGCCTACAACGCCGGCCCAGATGCCGTGCGCCAATATGGCGGCATTCCCCCTTACCGAGAAACCCAAAATCATGTGGCCCGCGTCATGGCGGTGATCGCTCGACTGAAAGGAACAAACCCATGAGACATTTTACATCCCTGTTCACGGCATCACTGGCGCTGTTCTTACTCATCGCAGACCCTGCACTTGCGCAAAGCATCGATCTCTCCCCTATCCAAAGCCTGCTGCAGGGCATTGTCGATGCCCTAACCGGCCCGCTTGGTGTTGTGATCGCGACGCTGGCTGTTCTGGGCGTGTTCCTCAGCTGGTTCTTCAACATCATCGACCTGCGCCAAGCGCTTTGGGTTCTGGTTGGCATCGCCGGTGTTGCCGCCGCTCCCACCATCGTTGCAGCGGTCTTTGCCGGTGGCTGAGCGCTCGCCTCTTTTTCTCGGCCTCGTGCGCCCGCCCAAGCTTCTGGGCCTGCCCATCATGTATGCGATGGTCTGGCTCTTTGGCTCGGTGCTGCTGTTCGTATGGGTCCAGCACATCGTGATCCTTTGGGTTGCGATCGTGCTCTATCCTGTCCTGTGGAAAGCCGCCGATTGGGATCCGCGCTTCATCGACGTGATGATGACGGCGCTGCAAGAAACCCCGCCGACACGAAACCGGCAGGTACGTGGCGGGGATAGCTATGCCCCGTGATGAGGTTTTGGACACCCGGACGCAGACTCCCAATTGGTATGCGCGCGAGACACGTCTCGCGCACATGCTGCCCTATGTCAGTTTGGTTGATGATCAAACGGTCAGGACGCGGGTGAACGAACTGTTTCAGTGTATCCGGTTGGACGGGGTCAACAGCTACACGACAGACGATGCCTACCTCGACAAGGTCACGGCTCTGTTTGCCCGTATCGTTGCCCAGCTTGGTCCAGAATACTCCTACTACGTCCACAAGGTCTCGAAAGCGATTGCGCCAGAGTTGGAGCCCGTTGCTGATGACAGCTTTGCCGGTGAGGTTGATCGGCAGTGGCGAGACAAACTCGCGAGCAGCGGGCTGCGCGACAAAACACTGACGCTCACAGTCATGCATCGCCCACCATCGAAGAGTTTTCTTCCATTTCTCAATCGCAGCGCACCTGAGCGCTTCAAGGAAGAAACACGAAAACGCGTTCGACGGCTGAATGAGGCCGTGAATGTCTTTGCCTCGGGGCTGGCTGATCTCAAACCGCGCGTGCTGTCGGCGAAGTCTGGTGAACTGGTTGGGTTCCTCGGCGCTCTCAATACCGGTCAGGAACTGCCACTGTTTCCGGCGAGCACCTACGGATTCCTGTCGTTTAACGTCGCCAACACTCGTGTAACGTTTTTAGAAGACCACTTTGAGCTGTCAGAAGGCGTCGTTGGTCACCGCTACGGCAAAAGCTTCACCATTGGCGAATACTCCGAGGCCACATCCTGCACGATGTTCGACATGCTGAACCTGCCTGTCGATATGATCGTCACCCATTCGTTCACGCCAATCAATTCTAACCTCATGGCCGGACGGATCAAGCGCCAGAAACGGCAGATGCAGGCGTCACAGGACGCTGCCTTGTCACTGATGGAAGCGCTCGACATCGCCGCCGATGATCTTGAAGCCAAACGCCAGAGCTTTGGCGAACATCACATGGTCGTGACCATTTTCTGCGACACGCTTGATGAGCTGCAGACGCTGAGCGCCGAGATCGTCAATGCCGCAGCAGCCGAAGGTGTGAAGATGATCGGCGAGCGGGTCGCAGCAAAAGCACATTATCTCAGCCAACATCCGGGCAACCAACCCAAGCGCGTGCGCGCCAGTGCCATTACCAACCGCAACTTCGCGGATTTCGCAGCGTTCCACCGCACGCAACTCGGCAAGAAGGCGAGTGAGCTGCCATGGAGCAAGGTGATCACCATGCTGCCCACGCCCGAGCAAAGTGCCTATCGGTTCTCCTATCATGAGCAAGGCAGTCCCGACAAAGAGCCGACCAGTGGCCATACCCTAATCATGGGGCGGCCCGGATCGGGTAAATCCGTACTGTCCGCATTTCTCATGACCCAGGCCCGTCGAGCAGGCGCGCGGATCTTCGCCTTTGATTACCGACTTGGTATGGAGATGGCGGTCCGCGCCAACGGGGGAAGCTATGCCGCATTGAAAGCTGGACAAGCCACAGGCCTCAATCCGCTTTGGACGGAAGTGGACGATCGCGGCACCGCGTGGCTGTCGGACTGGCTGGCCACCCTGCTCTACCGCGCGGACAAGCCGCTGACACCCGTTCAAACCAACCGTATTCAAGAGGTCGTACGCCAGAACGCAAATGCAACTGATCAAGCGTTGCGCAATTGGAAAGACTTTGCCTCGCTCTTTGTCTCCACCGATGATGGCGGCGATTTGCACCAGCGACTGCTCGAGTGGACCAGCGATGGTCGCTACGGCTGGATTTTCGGCCAATCCTTGGAAGACACGTTTTCTCTCGAAGGCGATGTGGTCGGGTTTGATCTAACTGGCATTCTCGACTCTGAGTCCGAGAAAGAACGGATGGCCGTACTGAGCTATCTGTTCCGCCGCGTTGAACGCGAGATCGAAGACCGCCGCCCCACGATCATCGTCATCGATGAAGCCTGGAAAGCCCTCGACAACGCCTATTTTGCCGAACGCCTGTCCAACTGGCTGGTCACCGCGCGCAAGCAAAACACCGTAGCTGTCATGATGACGCAATATGCCAGTCAGCTGGAACGCACGCGCACCGGCAAAACCATCGTCGAAGCGGTCCCCACGCAAATTCTTCTCCCCAACATCCGCGCACATGCGTCTGACTACGCGATGCTGAACCTTTTTGAGAAAGAACTCGATGTGTTGCTGAACACAGGCAGCAATTCGCGGCTGGCGCTTATTCGCGATGATCAAGGATCGATCGTCGTCGATGCAGATCTCAGCGCATTGGGGCCTAACCTCACCATTCTCGGTGGCATGGAGAAGGGTGAAGCGCTTGTGGGTGCGGATTATCGCGACCGGCCTGATTTCTGGAGACTTTCATGACACAAACACTGATCCTCATTGCCGCGCTCGGCATGCTTGCCTCCTGCGCCCAATACCAAGAACCACAGGCGAATTGCTTCACATTCCTTGCAGCGGTTGCGCCGGTTGAGCCCGATTGCACCTTCACGCCAATCAATAGTCCGGAGGGTGACATTGCTGTCTAAGTTTGCTCTCCTTTTGATGACCTGTTTGATGACTGGCAGCGCGACAGCCCAAGGTGTTCCAACGGTTGATAGTGGTCTGACCGCACGCGACATCGTTGAAACCGGTGATCGTGAAGTTGATCTTGCGATCCAAGCCGACAAGCTATCCGTGCGCGAACTCATTGCCGAGATCGAGCGCGAACAATTGGAAACGCTGGCGCGTATCCTCGATGCCCAATCAAGCTTTGGCGGCCAAGGACTGCCCGCAATGGTGTCCGGTTTGGACTCTGGCAGTGGAGATCCTGCCCGTTCGGTGGAGGCAGTCTATGGCTCAGGCGAGGTTGATCCCAATCCCGGTGGCGCGCAGATGTTTGGCGATGCGTCCCAGAATATCGAACAGCTCATCATCCGCGTTGCGCAAGAAACCAGCGGCTTTGCGGGTGTTGGTCGTGCGGGGCTGTCGCCCGTCCAATGGCGCGCCCTTCTTCAAGCTCTTATCTGGCAGGAAAGTCGTTTTACCATCGGTGCGCGTTCTCCCGTTGGCGCATTTGGCCTAACCCAAATCATGCCGGGCACCGCGAGCGACCTCGGCATCAATCCTGCCTACTATGACAGCCCCTATTTGCAGGTGCATGGCGGCGCGCGGTATCTCGCGACCCAGCTCAACACCTTCGATGGCAACATCATCAACGCGCTTGCCGCCTATAACGCTGGTCCTGGAAGGGTCTTTGAATACAGCGGCGTGCC
>CANNZV010005328.1:28931-51440 GCA_947561585.1 Caprella mutica
CCCAAAACATTGCCCAAAATATCCAGCAACTACGGCAGATGATCGAAGACGAGATCCTGCAAAACGAGCAGCTGACCCAGTTGCGCGAACAACTCGCCACACTCACGGATCAACTTGCGGAACTACAACGCACCTATGAGGCCCTGACCCGTCTTGCCGAACTGCCGGAAATAATCCGCACTCAAATGGAGGACGAGCTTAACGGCCTCCTCGACCAAGAGTTCGGCGATATCATCGCGACTATCGAGGCCATTAAGAATGGGGACTTCTCGGGCCTGTCCGGGTCGGGTGCAGGCGAGATCGAAACCCAGATGGACCGCGTCTTGGCTGATCTTGGATTTGACGACGATACGCTTTCGGAAATGGCCAGTAGCGGCAACGCGAGCGCCAACCGAATTGCGACCCAAGCCACGACTGGCGCGCTGGTCTCAGCTGCAGCGCAAAACAGCTACGGCGATGCAGGCCAATCGCTTGAGCGCGTGAATCGGCTGGTCGGCTTGATCGACGACATGGATGAGCTCAAGGAAAGCGTCGATCTCAACACGCGCGTGACGGCAGAACTAGCGATTGCGCTTGTTGCCATGTGGCAGCTTGAAGCCATTCAAACCGTCGGTGACGGCACCGGTGGTGTGATCGATGCAGCCACGATCGCTGAGGAGCAGCGGTTCATGGATTTCACCTTGCCTGATCTCAGTGCTGATTAAACCTGGGGTGCAAAGCGTGGTGAGTGAACAAGACATTATCGAAGAAGAACTGGTCTACGGCGCGCTACGGCGCGAACGTCTTTGGCAGCGGCTTGGCTTGATCGGGCTGATCTTTGGCATTCTCGGGTGTCTGAGTGCTGCTGCAGTCGCGATCCTTGATGTCGATCCGCCGCCTGTCGTGGTGCCTTATGATCCCGCGACCGGCTTTGCCCTGCCGGAGGCCTCTGTTGGGGCAACGACCGTCACAGAAAACCAAGCCATTATCGAGGCGGAAGTGTTCCGCTACATTAGTGACCGCGAGGTCTATAACCAACTCGACAATGACGTGCGGGTCAGAAGTGTACTGCGCCGCTCTGATGGCGCGGCCGAAGCCTCTCTGCGCCAAATCTGGAACAGTGCAAATGCAGACTATCCGCCCACGCTTTATGGCACGAGCGGACGGTTGGATGTCGAAGTCCTGAGTATCAACCGGATCGGCATCAATCGCGCCACGGTCCGTCTGCGCAAGCGCCTCAACTCAATCAATGGCGTTCAAACCGGGCTCTTCACCGCCACACTTCTCTTCGAGTTCCGCCCCGAAACCAGCCGCTCCATCGATCAGGTTTGGTCCAATCCCTTTGGTTTCACCGTGCTGGAATATTCCATCCGCTCCGACAGATTGGAGAACTAGTTTGCTTACAAAGTTATTCAGTATTCTCGTGCTTGCCGTGATGCCGGGTTTGGCCATTGCTGAAGCCATTCCGCGTGGCGGGCCCAATGACAGTCGTGTGCGTCTTGCCACCTATCAAGAAGCTCAGGTCTATCGCCTCAGCGTCTCCCTCACCCATGTCACCACGGTGGAGTTCGGCGAGGGCGAGAGCATTCGCTCTATTATCGCTGGTGATACTGAGGGCTTTGAAATCGATGGCGTCCCAGGTGGTCAGGCCTTCGCGATCAAACCTGTAGCGCGCGGCGTCCATACCAATGTGACCGTCTATACCAACCGGCGCAGTTATTATTTCAACGTTCAAGAGACTCAAAGCCCCACATTCTATGTGGTCCAGTTTCGCTATCCTGATGATGACGCGAGGCCGACCCGTGCAATTGCCCAGCAAGCCCCCAACTATAACTATGGGGCGAGCTCACAGTCCGAGTTCACCCCGACGCGCGTTTGGGATGATGGGACGTTTACGTATTTTGCGTTTCCCCGAAATGCGCCGGTGCCAGCCATCTTCAGATACTCCAGTGGCCGCGAGCGCACGGTAAATACGCAGGCCATCGAGGACGGTGTAATCCGCGTCTCAGGCGTGAACACGCAGTGGGTGCTGCGTCTCGGGGATGAGGTGATTTGCATTCAGGCGACCCCTCCAGCTGGCGCGTCATCATGAGTGATACAGGGGAAACAGAGCTCGAGAAGCGCCTCGCCGCACTAGAAAAGGGCGGAAATCGCGGAGGTTCACCTAAGGCTAGACGCTCGCCCCTTCTTGCCCTCATCGTCGTCGCACTCGGTGGTGCAGGTGGCGCCGTCCTCTACATGGTCTCCGGACCAGATGAAGAAACGGCTCTGCCAACAGCCACACCTGATGTGTTTCAAAATGAGGGTGACGGCTTTGGTGCGATCGAAGCCATACCTCCACCCCCTGCCCCGGAAACCCAAATTGTCGTAGCCCCCGCTGCGCCCAACGCAGAGCTTCTCGCGCAACTGGCTGCTCTTCAGGCCCAGATCGAGGAATTACGTAACGCGCCGGAACCCGTCGTCGAAGAAGACACGGCGACAGCGGACGCCATTGATGGGCTAACCGCTCAGATAGCAGGATTGCAAACTGCGTCCCAAGCAGCCCAGCAGCTGTTTCAGGACGAATTGGCGGCGCGTGATCGCGAGCTGGAACAAATACGTATGGACTTGGAGTTGGCCCAACTTGAGGCCAATCGGCCAGTGCCTGCTCCGGTTCCTATCGGACCGTCCGAGGAGGACCTCCTTGCGCGAGAGGCAGAACGGTTGCGCCGCGAAGAAGAAGCACGCCGCATGGCTGATCTTGAGCGCCGCGCAGCAGAAGAACGCGCGTTTCAGGATCGCCGGGTCACCTCCCCGACAATTGCATTTGGCGGAACGTCAGGAGCGAATGAAACACCGCTTGCCGAGCGCACATTCGGCGAAGTGACAGATTTTGTGCTGAACGGCGCGTTGCCGACCTCCGTCACCCAAGCCGAAGTCATCGCCAATCCGTCCAACACCATCATTCAAGGCACGATGATTCAGGCTGTCATGGAAACCGCCCTCGACAGCTCCCTGCCCGGTCAAACCCGCGCCGTTGTCTCCGAAGATGTGTTCAGCTTTGACGGATCGCGCCTTCTCATCCCGCGCGGGTCTCGCCTGATTGGGCGCTATCGCTCGGGGCTAGATATTGCGCAGCAGCGCGTCACCATCGCCTGGGACCGGATCATCCTACCAGACAATCAAACCATCCAGATCAGTTCCTTTGGCGGCGACGAACTTGGCCGGTCCGGCGTTACTGGATTTGTGGACACGCGGTTCGCTGAGCGCTTTGGCTCTGCAGCTCTGATTTCGCTCATCTCGGCAGCACCAAGTGCAGCGGCAGCCTCTGTAGAAGACGAAGCCACAGCAGGTGTTCTCGAGGATGTTGGCGATGATCTCGCCGATGCGACTGACAGCGTGATCAGCGACTATCTCTCCATTGGGCCCGTTATCTACGTCGACCAAGGCGCGCGTGTCACCGTCATGGTCGACCGCGATCTGGAGATATTTTGATCCATGTCGCTCAGCTATCTTCAAACCTCGCTCGACAAGCTGGACGCCGCGTCCCGCGACGATGTCATAGAGATTTGTATCAATCCCGACGGCACCTGCTGGGGTGAATTCCAGGGCGATCATTTTATGCGATTGCTGGACCAGCGGCTGTCAGAAACCGAGGTCAAAGATCTGGGCAATCAGATTGCCTCCAGCGCCAACACTACCATGAGCAAGGACAGGCCAATCGTCTCGGTATCTATCGATTACAAAGCTCGCCCGATCCGCGCACAGGTCATCACCCCACCTGCCGTCATGTCGGCCATGTCAATCAGCTTGCGGTTCTTCTCAAGCCTCTCCCTCGATAACATTCGGCTGTCGTTTCTGTTTGGCAAAGAGCGCAAGCTCGAAGAACTGCGGCAGGAGAAAACTCAACAACTGCGCGCAGTCGTAGAAGCCGGCGTGATCGACGATGCACTGGCCTTTTGCGTTGAGAATAGGCTCAACATGATCGTCTCCGGGGGTACGTCGACAGGCAAGACCGTGGCCGCCCGCAAAATCCTGTCTCATGTGGGCGCTGAAGAGCGGATCATCACGATCGAGGAGGCGGCCGAGCTACTGCCCGCTCAACCAAACGTAGTGACGCTGATCGCCAACCGCGATGCAGCGCTCCAAACCGCAGACGTTCTTCTCACCGCGACGCTGCGCATGCGACCAGATCGGATCATCCTCGGCGAAGTGCGCGGCAAAGAGGCCATGACCTTCCTTGAGGCCATCAACACAGGTCACGGCGGGTCAATGACCACGCTACATGCCGAAACCCCGCAACTGGCGGTGCAGCGATTAGCGATCGCCGCCCTCAAGACGGAGATCCCAATGACCTATGCCGACATGGTGCGATACATCGAAAATTCCATCGACGTGATTATCCAAACCGGGCGTCACAAAGGCGCGCGCGGCATCACCGAATTCTACCTCCCCGGCATGGAACAGATTGGAGCATCAGCATGAAAACCTATGAATACGAGATCCTGTCGTTCCCGATGGATCGCAAAAACAGCCTTATTGAAATGCAGGCCGCGTTGAATGCGAAGGGCCAGGTCGGGTGGGAGGTTGTCTCAATCAGCTCGTCTGAATTTGCCAATATCGGGCACACGGCTTTCCTGAAACGTGAAACCTCGGAAGGCGCAGATGTTGGAGGCGCGCGATGATGCATCGGACAGTCGGTCTCGCTTTTCTCACGATTGTTTTGGGACTGATTGCACCGCCCCTGGTGGCCGAGCGTAATCTGATCCCCAGTCTCGAGAGCAAACCGGATGTCTGCTCCGAGCGCCCAAACGAGCCCGATTGGATGGAAAACATCGCGCTGCGAGACGCCTACCAGCGTGTCTTGGTCCAGGACATTTACCGCGCACAAAACATGGAGCGGATCGTTGAGATGGGGTCCTGCGACTGCGCCACGCGCTTCCCAACTTGGGACTCAGCCGAAGACACTTTCCAAGAAAACCATGCCGATGCGGACCGTTCAGAAATGCTGCAAGCCTCGGACATCTACAACCGCCGCGCAAATGAACTTCGACCTCCAGCCCAAGCGATCTGCGAAGCCGCAGACAATTGGTAAGGACACCCTGATATGAGCGTTGTCACCTACTTCGTTGAAACTTCCCAAGGCTATCTCGACACCGCCGCCGAGACACAGTTCGGATCTGTTGCCGCGACAGTGGGGACGCTGCTCGTCCTTGGAACTACGGTTGTCATAATCTTCGTGTTTCTGAACATGATCTATCAGTACAAAGCGATGGACGGGCGAACGGCGTTCTGGCTTGCGGTCAAGATCGGACTCATCGGGATATTTGCAACCAATTGGGTGCAGTTCAACGCACTGTCGTCGGCGATCCTCAATGGCATCGACAGCATCGCAGGCGCGCTCGTGGCCTCTGTTGGCGGTGGTGTGCCCGGCCCATCCGGTACATTTGCGGAGGAATTTGACCGGCTGATTGCGGAACTGGGAGAGTATCTCAACGCTGCAGGGTCAGAACTTAATTGGATGGCGGGCGCAATGCTCGATATTGTTGGCGTGCTCATGCTGTCAATTCTTGGTGGGCTGGCGGCATTCATCCTGGTCGCGTCGCGTCTGATGATCGCACTTCTTATCGGGATTGCACCGGTGATGATTTTTCTGACGTTGTTTGATGTAACAAAAGACTACTTTGCGCGATGGCTTTCGGCGCTGGTATCTTTTGCGATCTATCCGATTGTCGTAGCGGGGGTGTTTGCGACGATAACTGGTGTGGCATCCGCCCTTATCGGTGAACTGGGTGATCCAGAGGGTGCAACCAATATCGGCGCCCTAATTCCCTTCTTTATGATGGTGTTGATGGCCAAAGGGTTCATCGTCGCGACGCCGTTCATCGTACGGGCGATTTCCGGAAACATCATGATGCCTGCGCTCTCAGGAGGACTGGGTGGCAGCTACGGATTCATGCGGGCGGCGATGGGCAATCAGCAAGCCTACAATCGCTATCTCGTTGGAGGAGCAAGTGGGGCAGAATACGCCGCACTCAGAGCGCGTCAGATGTTTGGGGTGCAACAAATGCCTCAACGGCCGGGGATGGCAAATGCGACACCCACAGGGGACAATCCATCGACGGAGACTGGATCGCAGATGTTGGCTCAGTTGGCGAGGCTTGGCAGATTGGGGAGAAGATGAGCATGTCCGACCCAGACGCAGAAATTGCAATCAAGGAGCAGGCCGACCTATGGGCCATGTCGCATGGGTTTTCTGATGCGGACGAAATGAAACGGTGGGGCGAGCAAATGGAACGTGAGCGCCTTGCAAAATTTGAATCAAAAGAGGTGACCGAGAATGAATAATAATAGAGTGGCAGATCGCCTTGGTGGCTTTATCATCGGGCTTCCAACAGTGGCATTGCCCATATGGATTGCGGGTTGGTCGCCGTGGCTGGGCGTAATTACGACGACCCTGTTTTTGGTTGTAGCCGTGTCTTACGTTTGCGGCGTTACGCCTAAATGGTTTCAACATGGCACTGCGACGTAAGCGCAACTTAGAAAACACCTTCCGATGAAGCGTTTAACTCAATGTGTTGCTTATATGGGGTTCCTTATAACTCGTTGACCTTTTCATATCATATGAACAGATGATCTTTGACTGATTGGCAAGCAGCTGCCGCACCTTTCAACAAATCGCGCAATAGGGGCTGCTCCGGTAGGGGGTAGGACCATACGTTAGTGCAACCAGCCGTTCGTGCATGATGCAGCGAAAGAGGAAAATGAGCCTATTTTGTTGAAAAAGTCGTTGCAGATTTGGTGTTTGAAGCCCCGCTGATCGTGATCGCAGGCCTCTTGTTCCGCCTAATCTCATAGGCGGCTGGCTTGGAGGGTGCATTGCGCGCTCAGATCATATCGTGATCCTCGTTTCGGTGGTTTGTGGTCTTAGCTTTGCGAGTTTTCGGAGGTTCTGTGCGATAGCGGCGAGGGTAAATTCGTCTTGTACCCCGCAGGGCCCTCGAAGCCTGAGCCGCCCCAATTTCAATATCCGTTTGAGGTGGGCGAAGAGCATTTCGACTTTCTTGCGTTTGGCCTGGGCCTTTGGGTTGAAGTCGGATTTCGCGGCCAGCCGAGCAAAGTCGCGCGCATCTTCGTGCTCCTCTCGGGCGATGTAGCGAGTATTCGTGTTCGGGCAGCAATTCATTTTGGATGGACAGGCATCACAGAGGGCTTTGGTGGCCCGATATTTGCGACGCCCTTTCCTTGGTTCTTTCCGACGTGGGTCGGAATAGTTACGGCGCGTTAGCACAAGATGTTCGCCTCCAGGGCACGTATAGCGTTCGTTGTCCTCATCCCAATCGAAGTCGGATCGGGAAAAGGTCCCGTCTGTCCTTTCGGATTTATCAATCAAAGGAATGAATGGGATGATCTCACGCTTTTTGACCAACCAAGCCAGGTTCTCTGCTGATCCATAAGCTGTGTCCGCGACAAGCCAATCGGGCTTGATGCCAAAGCAATCTTCCGTGCGATCCACCATGGTTTGCGCCGCCCCTACTTCCGCAGTGCGGATGGAACGGGTGGCTTCAACATCAACGATTACAGCATTATCTGTGTCGATGAGGTAGTTGTTCGAATAAGAGAAGATCGCGGGTCCTTTGCGCGCAGCTGTCCACTGACTTGCCGGGTCTGCATGCGATGTGAACTTTGGTTTGACTGGTGTCGCTGCGCCAAAAGCTTTGTCATCGAGCACATCAAGGTACTCGCGCACCGCGCGCGGCGCTTCATTAGGATCGATGGTATCTGTGTCCCATTCCGCCTGCGCGCTTGAGTTCTGTCGATCTACATCGGCTTCAATCAGACTGGCATCGACGGCAAAGCCATGACCCCCAACAAGCCCTTCAGAAATACAGCGGGCGACCACCGCCTCAAACACGACCCGCAGCAAGTCGCTGTCGCGGAATTTACCATGCCGGTACTTTGAGAACGTAGAATGATCGGGCACCTTGCCATCCAATCCCAGGCGGCAAAACCACCGATATGCCAGATTGAGATGGACCTCTTCGCAAAGCCGCCGTTCCGAGCGGATGCCCAAAGTGTACCCAACCACCAACATGCGCATGATGAGTTCTGGATCAATCGAAGGGCGGCCAAGGTGGCTGTAATGAGACTGCAGCGCCTCATGCACGACCCCGACATCAAGGAAGCGGTCAATCTGGCGCAGCATGTGGTTGGCTGGCACCTGCGCCTCAAGATCAAAGTCGTAAAACAACCGCGCCGGAGCTTCCAGAGCACCCATCATCGCAAAATCCTCCCTCATCCTACAATAACAAGTGAATCAAATGACTTACCGCAAAGCAACAAAGACTTTTTCAACAAAATAAGCCCAAAGCCACCAGTTTTTTGCAGCGCGGCGAATAGCTGCTTTGCCGCATCAGCCGACAGCCCAAATGAAGCGACATCGCTCTAGTGCCACCTCTCCAGCCATATCAAACATGAGTGGGCGACGGGACCCTGGGCCAATCTGGACGTTCCTTGATCTCGGGTGAGCGTGTTGGGATTGCCTTGCTGGCAGGTGTCACCCTTCAGTTCCAGCCAAGCACCCGTCGCGATTTGGGCTACACCCGGGCGTATACGCTCATCAACCCTGAGTTCCGCAAGACAGGCACCGCGTACGTTATGCAGGCGCAGAATTTGTCCGTCCATGAAACCGCGTTCCTCAGCGTCGCGAGGGTTCAAGGTTACCTGTTCGGCACCTTTCGGCCGATCCGATCTGCTGATCGCGCCATGGTCGAGTTGGCTGTGGAGCTTGTTACGGGGTTGGTTTGAGATCAGGTGTACCTGCCCCGGCTCTGCGCATCCCAACCACTCAACCGGTTCCATCCAAGTGGGGTGGCCCGGGCAGTCATCGTAGCTAAAGCTGGCGATGGTTTCCGAGAAGAGCTCGATCTTGCCTGAAGGGGTCGCAAGTGGGCATCCGACAGGGTCGCGGCGAAACGCCTCCAGCATGATGGTCGGTGCGTCTGGAACAGGCACCTGAACCCACCCCTCGTTTTGGAGGGTCGTCCAATCGGGCAGGTGGATACCCAGTTGCGCTGCGTTGTCACGGGAGCGGTCCCATAACTTTTGAACCCATTCGGCCTGGCTCCTGCCTTCGGTAAATGCCTCTTCAACGCCCATTTCCGCCGCGATTCCGCGCAGGATTTCATGATCGTCGCGCGCCTGACTTATAGGCGGAATAGCCTGATCCATGACAACCTGAAACGGGTCTTTTGGTGTGAGCGCGATGTCCATCCGCTCCAGCGGCGTGGTACAGGGTAAAACGATATCCGCGTGCTGCGCCAGTGCATTCCAGCACCATTCATTGGCGATGATCGTATCGGGCTTTGCCCAGGCCCGGCGTAGGCGGTTCAGATCCTGATGGTGATGGAACGGGTTCCCACCTGCCCACCAGACCAGGTGAATATCGGGATAATCATAGGAGCCACCGTCGTAGTCAAACACACCACCCGGATTTTCCAGCATCTCAGTGATGCGCGCCACCGGTATGAAATCGGAAACCGGATTCTGACCCTGCGGCAGAGACGCGTAGTTGATCTGTTGCCGGTTGAGGCCGCTGTTGTTCATGGCCGAATAGCCAAAGCCGATGCCAGTCCCCGGCAGGCCGATCTGACCCAGCATCGCCGCCAGCGCAATTGCCGCCCAGAACGGCTGCTCGCCATGATCCTGACGCGTGAGCGACCACGAGACGGAAATCATCGTGCGCGTTGCGGCCATGCGTTGGGCCAGAGCGGTGATCTGGCCGGCGGGGATTTCAGTGATCTCAGCGGCCCATTGCGGCGTTTTCGGGATACCGTCGGTCTCTCCGCGTAGATAAGTAGCGAACGGGCCGAAACCTTCGGTGTAGGTCTCCAGGAACTCCTGATCGTGCAGCCCCTCGTCCAGCAGCACAAAGGCCAGCGCCAGCATCAGGGCAACATCGGTATTGGGCCGGATCGGCAGCCATTCCGCCTCGATATCTTGCAGCAGATCGGATTGCAGCGGCGAGATGTTGACAAAGCCGACCCCGGCCGCATGGGCATCGAGAAGCCCTTGTTTCTGCACATGTGCTCCTGTGCCGCCCTGGCTGATCTGCCCGTTTTTCAGCGGCACGCCACCAAAAGCCACGAAGGTTTCGCAATCCGACGCGATGCTGTCCCAGCTCGTCATCGTGTCCAGGGGTTCGCGAAACGACCCAAGCACATGCGGCACCACCACTTCGGCCGCGGCGAAGGAATAAGTGTTGCGCGAACTGGTAAACCCGCCGATCAGGTTCAGGAAGCGTTTTAGCTGGCTTTGCGCATGGTGGAACCGCCCAGCACTGGCCCATCCGTAGGACCCGGCGAAAATCGCGCTGTTGCCGTAGGTGTCCCGGACCCGGTTCAGCTCAGTGGCGACCAGTCGGTTGGCCTCCTCCCAGCTGACTTGCACAAATTTATCCTGACCGCGAAGCGCACCTTTCGTTCCGGGACCACCTTCCAGCCAGCTATTACGGATCATCGGCGCGTGGATGCGGGTGGGGCCATCAAGCACATCGATAATGCCATGACCGATGGCTGAGGGGTCTGGATCGTGATCAAAAGCGCGCAGAGCAGTGACGCGCCCGTCTTCGACGTCCACGCGGTACGTCCCCCAATGGGTCGATGTTAGAAGGGGCCTGGTTTCTGCGGTCATGATCTGCTCCCCCTGTCGGTCCCTTTTGCCGCTCATGCGACCTGGCTCGCCGGGGTCCCAGCCCTACGGAATTGCGCCAGCAAGGATTTCTGTTCGGCCTCAACTGCACCCACGGCCTCGTATTTCACCGGCCCAAAGCCACGGATCTGGTCAGGCGTCTGCGCGAATTGCACAGCGAGGTCGTAATTGTGCGCATTGATCTCGTTCAGGACCCTGTCGATCATTCCGCGATAGGTGACAATCAGCTGCCGCTCCATCCGCCGCTCGGCCATGTATCCGAAGGGGTCAAGCCACCCGCCCCTGAGGATTTTCAAACGTGCCAGGACGGCCATGGCCGGTTTGATCCAGGGCCCGAAAGCACGCTTTCTGGGCCGTCCCGTCGCTGGATCGGTGCCCGGCAGCATCGGGGGGGCGAGGTGATGGACAACACGGAAATCCCCGTCGAATTGCTTGCTGAGCGCGTCTTGAAAGACATCCCCGGACAAAAGCCGCGCAACCTCATATTCGTCCTTGTACGCCATGAGCTTGAAGAGATTTCTGGCCACCGCCACAGAAAACGCCTGCGAGGGGTCTGGATCAAGTGCCGAGACCCGTTCCACTACAGCAGCGAAGCTGCGCGCGTAGGTCTTCGATTGATAGGCCGTCAAGCGCCGTACCCTGTCGGCGACAAGTGCGTCGAGCGTCTCTGCCTTCGGCTTTGCGACGGCAGTATCTTGGGCCAGCTTTTCAGGGTCCACCGCCCAGGTACGTCCCCAGGCAAATGCGGCAAGGTTCAGCTCGATCGCCACGCCGTTCAGGCGGATCGCCTCTTCAATAGCGCCCCGCCCCAGCGGGATCAGGCCCATCTGCCAGGCGGCCCCAAGCATGAACAGGTTTGCGCCGATGGAGTCGCCCAACAACGTCTCTGCGTGCTTTGTCGCACTAACCAGATGGCATTGCCCTTCTGGAACAGCGGTTGTCAGGCGTGCCTGCATGTCGTGCCCGGGCAAAGCGAAGTTGCGATCTTTCACAAAGCTGCCGGTCATCATCTCGTGGGTATTGGCGAGGATGTGACCGTCAGGCTTCATCAGGGTCAGCGACGACGCTCCGGCACTGGTGAGCAAATCACATCCCAGCATCACATCCGCCCCCCCAGGGGCAATGCGGATCGCCTTGATCTGTTCGGAGCGTTCGGCCAGCCGGATATGCGTGGTGACCGCGCCGCCCTTCTGCGCCAGACCCGCCATGTCGATCAGCCCGGCCCCTTTGCCCTCTAGGTGCGCCGCCATCCCCAAAAGCGCCCCGATCGTGACAACACCCGTGCCGCCAACGCCGGTCAGCAAGATGCTAAGCGGCTGATCCAGCGACAGGGTCGGTGTCGGGTCGGGCAGGTCTTCGGGGATCGTTCCGGTTACATCAGGTTTGCGCAGGCTGCCCCCTTCGATGGTCACAAAGCTCGGGCAGAATCCTTTTAGGCAGGAAAAATCCTTGTTGCAGGCCGATTGATCAATTGCCCGTTTCGTGCCCAGTGCTGTGTCCAGCGGCAGGATCGCGACGCAATTCGATTGCACCCCGCAATCGCCGCATCCTTCACATACATCCGGGTTGATGACGACCCGCCGCGCCGGGTCAGGCGCCAAGCCGCGCTTGCGGCGGCGGCGCTTCTCGGTCGCGCAGGTCTGTATGTAAAGCAGAACGCTGACCCCTTCGACCTGTGCCAGTTGCGACTGCACAGACTGAAGGTTGCCGCGGTGATGGACCTTGGTGCCGGAAGGAAAACCTGCGAGACCGACCTCATTCGGCGTGTCCGCCACAACCTCGATCTGTCGGGCGCCAGCGGCGAGGACTTCGGCTGCGATCTGCGATGGTGGCAGACCGCCTTCATGCGCCTGCCCGCCGGTCATTGCGACCGCGTCGTTGTAGAGGATCTTGTAGGTGATGTTCACGCCCGCGGCCACGGCCGCGCGCACCGCCATGAGGCCGGAGTGATTATACGTCCCGTCGCCAAGGTTCTGGAACACATGAGCGCGCTTGGAGAACGGCGCCTCACCGATCCAATTCGCCCCTTCGCCGCCCATATGGGTGTAGCCTTCGGTTGCGCGGTCCATGGATTGGCTCATCCAATGACAGCCGATACCGGCATATCCGCGCGCGCCCTCGGGTAGAACGGTGGAGCTGTTATGCGGGCAGCCTGCGCAGAAATAAGGCGTGCGCGACACGAGAAGCTGTGTCACCTGCCTGTCGGCCGCCGTGTCGAGCGCGCGACGCTCTGCCTCAAGCCCCGGAATGCGCGCCGCCAAGGCGCGGGCGATCATCACCGGGTGAAGCGCGCCTTCGGCTGGAAAGAGGGGCTGACCGCTTTCATCTTTCTTGCCAAGAACCGGGGGCGCCCCGTGCGTGCCATAAAGGCCTTCGCGCACCTGACCTTCGATCAGGCCGCGCTTTTCTTCCACGACGATCAGCAGATCGAGGGTTTTGGCGAAGTCCTCCAGGCCCTTCGCTTCCAGCGGCCAAACCATGCCAACCTTATACGTCGCCACGCCAAGCTCTGCGGCCCTGGCCTCGTCAACGCCAAGACTATGCAAAGCTGATTGCGTGTCCATCCAGCTTTTGCCTGTGCTGACGATCCCGATCCTGGGCATGTCGCCGCCAGACCAAACGCGCCTGTCCAGACCATTTGCCCGCGCATAGGCTTGCGCCGCTTCGAGCTTCCAGCGGTGCAGCCTGCGTTCCTGTTCATGCCGGTCATCATTGGCGCGGATGTTCAACCCGCCCGGCGGGAGCGAGATGTCCGGCGACAGAGCCGGCGGCAGATCGGCGGGAAGCGCCACCGACCCGCTGCTTTCCACGTTGTCCTTGACGCATTTGAGCCCGACCCAGAGGCCCGAATACCGGCTCATGGCCCAGCCGTGCAGGCCGAAATCCACAATCTCCTGAATATTGGCCGGGTTCAGCACCGGCATCATTGCATCGACAAGCGCATATTCGCTCTGATGACAGGTCGTCGAGCTTTCGCAGGTGTGATCGTCTCCCAGAAGGGCCAAAACACCCCCCTTTTCGGCGCTTCCAGCAAGATTGCCGTGCCGGAACACATCGCCGGTGCGATCCACGCCGGGGCCTTTGCCGTACCACATCGCAAAGACACCCTCCTTGGTGCCTTCACCGCGCATGGCCGCCTGTTGCGTTCCCCAAACCGCCGTTGCCGCCAAATCCTCGTTCAAGCCCGGTTGAAACACAACGTCCGCAGCGTCCAGTGCTTTGCGCGCCGAGCTGAATTGCTGATCCAGGCCGCCAAGCGGCGATCCGCGATAGCCTGTGACGTAGCCTGCCGTTGAGAGGCCTGCAGCACGATCCCGTTCGGACTGGATCAAGCAGAGTCTTACCAGAGCCTGCGTGCCGGTCAGATAGACCTGATCGACAGACAGATCATATTTGTCGGACAGCGCGACGTTTCTCAGACTGGACAGATCGTTCAACATTGAAGCCTCCTTGGGTCGGAACCTGTCATCGGTTCCAGAACTTCTCCCGCACAATGGCGGATCGCGGCCCATCTGAGGTCTCGACAGTGAATTTGGTTCCGGGCTGCCAGTGGCTCCGATCGATGAGACCGATCGCGGCGTTGCAATCATAGGACCAGGCGCGACACGCGGAGGAGATGCGCCCAACAGTCTCGCCCAGCTCACTCACGACACGCCAAAACTCGCGCATCGGCGGCAGCGGGCCGCCTGAGATTTCGATTGGCCGTATCTGCCGCATTGGTTCTTGCCCTTCGCGCAAGGCCCGCCAGCCCAGGCACCCAACGTCCCGCGTCATTTCGCAGAATTTGCCGAGACCGGCCTCGAAGGGCGTCATGTCGGGGGTGATGTCGGACAGGTATGAGAGCATCCCGGATTCGACCCGCTCCGACTGACATGGGGATCCGGCCTGCACGTCCAGATCGCTGCCCATCGCCATGAGCTGATCCCATAGTGCCGACGCGCCCACGCGACCTTCGAAATAGAGCTCAAAGCCGCCTTGCGTGGAATAGCCGGAGCGCGCCAGCAACATCGGCACGCCGTTCACGTCCATACGCTTGTGGCGGAAAAAGCGGATGTTCATCACGTCGTCGCCCCAGACCCTGCGCGCGAGTTCAGCGGCTTTGGGGCCCTGGATGCCCAGCGGCCAGACATCTGCCTCATCAACACAGACATCAAGCCTCATTGCCGCGGCCACACCTTTGAAAAAGAGAATCAAATCGCTGTCCGCGATAGACACCCAGTAGTGATCTTCATCCACCTTGATCAGGACCGGATCGTTGGTCATGCCGCCTTTTGCATCCACGGTTGGGATGTAGAAGCATTGATCATCCGCCATCTTGTCCAGATCGCGCGGCGTCGCCGCCTGAGCCAGACGTTTTGCATCCGGACCGCGCAACTCGATTTGCCGCTCGCACCCAACATCCCAAAGTTGCACGGCAGATTTCAAGTGGCGGTAGTCCTCTTCCGGGCTTTTGAAGTCAGCCGCGATCAGGGTGTGGTTGTAGCTTGTGTAATTGTGGCCGCCCGCAGCATGCGAGCGTGGCCAAAATGGTGAGCGACGCAAGCGGACGGACACCGGCGTTGTGACGATTGTTGTGTTGGTGTCGAGCATTATCCTGGACCCGGTGAAAGAGGTTTCCTTTTGTACAGATTAGATATAATATATTTTAATATGCAAGCCCAAACTGGAGCGCAGATATGAAGCCGAAGCTGACAATACCCGATCTCGCGGCAAAGAAACGGGCTGGCGAACGCTTGGTTATGGTCGCTGTCGGGGAGGCTTTGACCGCGACCTGGGCAGAACGCGGAGGCGTCGACATTGTCGGTGTTGGCGACAGTCTGGGCATGACGTTGCACGGCCATGAAAACACGCTGGCCATGACAGTGGATCAGATGATTGACCATTGCAGGGCGGTGCGGCGCGGCGCACCAAACACGCTGTGCATCGTCTCTATGCCCTATGGATCTTATGCCACGCGGGAGATCGCCGTGAAGAATGCGGTGCGCCTGATGAAAGAGGCCGGTGCGGATGCTGTGAAACTGCAAGGCGGGAGTGAAATGTTCGATATCATAAAGGCGGTGGGGGACGCCGGCGTGCCGGTGATGAGCCATGTTGGGCTGTTGCCGCACCGCGTCCATGCGGCGGGCGGTTTCAAAATGCAGGGCCGGACGGCGGAAGCGGCACTCAAGATCATCGACAACGCCCGTGCCATAGAAGACGCCGGGGCCGTCGGCTTTGAAATCGAGGCGATGCCCTATGAGGTTGGCAAAGCGGTTGATGAGGCCGTCGATATCTTCACCTTCTCTATTGGCGCAGGCTCTGCAGGGACCTGTCAGCTCTTGAACGGATATGACCTCATCGGTGCCTTCGACAGTTTCAAACCGAAGTTTGCCAAGCGCTATGGGAACGTTGCTGAGGTCGCGACGAACGCCTTTGAGTGTTATGCCGAAGATGTGAGATCCGGCCGGTTCCCCGATGCTGATCATACCTACACAATGAATGCTGATGAAGCGGCACGCTTGGCCGAAGCCCTGAAGCAAGATGCCGCGCCGCATTAAAAGGGCGCGGAATGCTATTGTAAGAGCGATGATGTAGATATTATATATCGCAACTGTAGTATCAAAGCATGGGCGATCCCTTGGCCAAAAAGACATCAAAACTCCTCGAGCCTGACAGCCTCGTTGACAAACTTGTCGCCGCGATCCGCGATTCCATCATTGCGGGCGATCTCGAAGCAGGCGCTCACATCGGCATCAAGAAGATTGCGGATGAATACGGTGTCAGCATGATCCCGGTCCGCGAGGCCCTTGCCCGTCTGCTCGCATCGCGGCTTGTACGCGCCGAGGCAAATCGTGGCTATTTCGTCGCCTCAAAACCCTCTCGTTCCGATTTTCTCGAATTCGTCGAGGCGCGCGAATTGTTCGAGACCTCCGCCGTTGCGCGCGGCTTCGAAAAGGCCACGCCAGAGCATGTCCGCAAGCTTCGGAAACTGAATGAAAAAATGCGCAAGGTCGCAAAGGCGGGCCGGGCCAACATGATGGTCGAATGGGGCAATCTGAATGCCGAATTTCACAGCGTTCTGGTTGGCATGGCCGGAAATGCCTACCTGAGTGAGCTCTACGCTGACCTCTCGTTTGGCAATATGCACTTCCAGTTGGTGCGCAACTACCCTGCTGAAATCATAGGGTTGGATTTGCTGGTCGCACAGCATGAAGAGATGATCGACGCGCTTGAGAATGCCGATCAAAGCGGGCTCTTGTCCTGCCTATCGAACCATATTCGGAATCTGACAAAAGCCGATTGACGCACAACCCGCCTGCTGGAACACCATCCTTATTGTGACAGACATTGCAAAATATTTATATATTATATATAATTTGGAGCACTTGGATTAATAGTCAGGGATGTCGTGCATGTCTGTGAAAGAGGCGAAAGATCGCATTGCCGAGATCCTCGGTAACAGGCTGGCCGCCACCCGGGCCGTCAGAGCCGAGCACGCCCGAAACGAAGCGCATTTTCCGGAAGCTATGCCCGACGCAGTTGCCTTCGTCAAAACCACGCAGGAAGTTTCGCAGGTCTTGGCGGTCTGCCACGAAGAGGCCTGTCCGGTGACCGCGTGGGCGGCGGGGACTGCGCTGGAAGGTCAGCATCTACCGACGAGGGGCGGCCTCGTGCTGAATATGATGGCAATGAACGCGGTCAAGGCGGTGAGCCCGGAAGATATGGATGCGGTGGTTCAGCCGGGTGTGACTCGAGAGCAGCTCAATGAAGACTTGCGCGCGACGGGGTTGTTCTTCTCGGTTGATCCTGGGGCCAATGCGTCCATGGGGGCATGGCCGCCACGCGCGCTTCGGGAACAACGGCGCTGCGCTATGGCACGATGCGTGACAATGTCAGTGCGCTAGAGGTGGTTCTGGCGGATGGACGGATTATTCGTACAGGAACCCGAGCGCGCAAGTCATCCGCCGGGTATGATCTGACAGGCGCATTTATCGGATCCGAGGGCACGTTGGGGGTGATCACCGAGCTGACCGTGAAACTGCATGGCGTACCCGAAGCGATCTCGGCTTCCTCCTGCGCGTTCGCTTCTGTCGCGGATGCTGTGCAAGCGGTCGTGACAACAATCCAGATGGGCATCCCCATCGCCCGAATGGAGCTTTTGGATGCGGGGTACATTGAAGCCCTGAACGTACGGTTCGGACTCCAATTGCCTGACACGCCGCATCTGTTCCTCGAGTTTCACGGCTCCGATGATAGCGTGCGCGAACAGGCAGAGACGGTCGGCACGATTGTCGCAGACTGTAATGGGACCAACTTTTTATGGAAAACCAGAGCGGAAGACCGAAACGCACTCTGGCAGGCACGGCATGGTGCCTATGAGGCTATGGGCGCGATGCATCCCGGTCGTCGATCTGTCGTGACGGATATCTGCGTGCCAATCTCGCACCTGCCTGACATGATCGAGGCGGCGCGCTCCGATATTGACGGGTCGACCATACCAGGGGCCATCATTGGGCACGTGGGGGACGGGAACTTCCACGCCCAGCTGATGGTGCAAGACGGCAATATGGAGGACCTGAAGATCGCCAAAAATCTGGCCAACCGCATGGCGCGGCGCGCATTGGCCGTGGGCGGCACGATCTCTGGTGAGCACGGGATCGGACAGGGCAAGCGCGACCTGATGGAAGCAGAACACGGGGCCGCTTGGGACGTAATGGGCGAGATGAAACACATGTTCGACCCAAGGGGCATTTTGAATCCAGGCAAGCTCATCCGCGATTAAGGCATCAATCATGCATTTGGTGCACGCAACTGCAGAGATCTGGTGTTGACAATTATATATTATATAGTATTTTACTTCCATGTAACGAGACAGGAGGAATTAATGTCAAAGCCAGCGATCGATGCAGATCCATGGGTCCCTCCAAGTCTCGAAGGAGTGCAGATCGAGCGAAAGAAGCTGAAGGGATTTATGCGCCGCAGCGATACGATCCCCCTGATACGCCTTCTGCTCAGCGTTTTATCAATCAGCTTTTACGGCTGGCTTTACTACATCTCTTGGGGGACTATTTGGGTTGTTCCGACAGTAATACTCTTCGGTGGAACGATGTCGCTTTTTGCCTATTCGCTCAGCCATGAATGCGCCCATGGCACGGCGTTCAAATCGCGTTGGCTGAATGAGACGGTTTTCTGGTTCTCGTCCATCTTGTTCGGCCAAGAACCTGTCTATCGCCGGTACAGCCATGCCGAACACCACACATATACTTGGTTCTGGGAAAAAGACGCCCAGATGCCTTTCACAATCCGCCAAAAGGTCAACCTGCTGACATATCTGCGCTGGTACACGTCGCTGGAATATCATTATCTCTTTATCAAGATCGCGCTGCTGCACGCGTTCGGTAGATTCTCCGCCCGGACCCGCGAGTTCACGCCGGAAACCGAGCTCTGGCCGATGCAGCGCAACTCGATGATCTTCGTTGGCATCTGGGTCGTCGCTGCGGCTGTGTCGATCTACTTTCAGTCCATGGCGCTGGTCTGGTTCTACGTGATCCCAAAGATCGTCGGCGACATGATCAACATGACCTATGTTGGCACCCAGCATTTCGAGATGGCCGAAGACGATCTAAACCTTGCGCACACCACGCGCTCGATCAAGCCGAACTGGTTCATCGATCTCTATTACTGGAACATGTCCTACCACATCGAGCATCACTTTGCCCCGACGGTGCCGTTTCACGCGCTGCCAAAGTTGAACGAAGAGATCAAGGACAAGCTGCCGGAGCCGCAAGGGGCGATCCCGATCACAATCGATGTGTACAAGGCGATGCGCAACCGGCACCTGAGCATCGAGAAAGATGCGCTGGAAATGCCAACAAGCCACTAACTATCAAGACGGGAGACCGGTATGTCGAGAAATTGGGTTCTGGCCTGCGCCGCAGATGATGTCGACGAGGAAGATGTGCTGGGCGTTGAGCTCAACGGTCAGAAACTGGCCGTCTACAATACGCCCAAAGGTTTCTTTGCGACCGACGGCATCTGCACCCATGAGGTCGCGCAACTTGAGGACGGGCTGGTGATTGGCACGGTGATCGAATGCCCACTGCACCAGGGACGCTTTGACGTCACAAACGGCAAAGCCCTCTCGGCGCCTGTATGCGTTGATTTGAAGACCTACCCCACGAAGGTCGAGGACGGCGATATCTATATCGACGTCCCAGCCTGAGCGATGTTGGGTTCGCAGATGCGCCTGATGCCCCGATTTCCAGCTCTTGGACAGCCCTCGACATGAGACATGTCGCGATTGTCGGCGCTGGTCTCGCGGGCTTTTCCGTCGCGCGCAGATTACGTGAACTGGACTATACAGGGGCTATCACGCTTTTTGGCGATGAAGGTGCCCTGCCGTACGATCGCCCGCCGCTCTCCAAGGGATCCTTGAAGGCGTCTGTGGATGCGTCCGGTGCTACCCTGCGCCCATCAGAGTTCTTTGAGGAAAACCAGATCGCTCTTCGTCCAAGCGAGCCTGTTCTGGGCATCGATACGACGGCGCGAACGTTACAGCTACGAGGTGAAGCCTTCGCCTTTGACGCACTGGTATTGGCAACTGGCGCCACGCCACGCGCATTGCCCAATGCCATAATCCGCGGTTTGCACGGCGTCCACGGCCTGCGCACCCTCGCCGATGCACAACGCATTTCGCAAGCATTCGGAACGGCGCAACACGCTTTGATCGTCGGCGGTGGATACATCGGGCTAGAGGTTGCGGCCGCCGCGGCTGAACGCGGGCTTCGCGTGACCCTCATCGAAGCGGGTCCCCGAATTCTGGGGCGCGTCGCCGGACCGCCAACAGCCGATGCCATCCGCGCCGCGCACAAGCGTAAGGGTGTCGACATCCGTGAAGGTGTAGGTCTGTCGGCGTTGGTTGGAACTGACCAAGTGAAGGGTGCAACATTGTCAGATGGCGCGCATGTGGC
The DNA here is from genome assembly GCA_947561585.1 of Caprella mutica. Classification (NCBI taxonomy): domain Eukaryota; kingdom Metazoa; phylum Arthropoda; class Malacostraca; order Amphipoda; family Caprellidae; genus Caprella; species Caprella mutica. The sequence continues at coordinate 49,550 of CANNZV010005328.1, forward strand.
TGCGGATTGCGTGATCGTCGGAATAGGGATTGATCCGAACGTCACGCTCGCCAAATCAGCGGGGCTGGCGACAGAGAACGGCATCCTTGTCGATCCAACCTGCCAGACATCCCAGCCGGGCATTTGGGCCGCCGGGGATTGCGCAGCCTTCCCGATGGCCGATCAGATCACTCGGCTGGAAAGCGTCGGCAACGCCATCGAGATGGGAGAGGTCGTTGCCGCAAACATCATGGGCCAGTCGCGACCTTATGCACCGACGGCCTGGTTCTGGTCCGATCAGTTCGACTTGAAGCTGCAGATGGTCGGCCTCAGCCCGGGATATGATCGGATTGTGACCCGTCCTGGCGTAAACCCAGATGCAATATCGCACTGGTACTACGCAGGCGAAAGACTGCTCAGCGTGGATATAATCAATGAGCCCAAAACCTACATGATCGCCAAACGCCTGATCGAGACGGGCAAATCTCCGCCACCTGCACAGATAGCTGATCAATCTGTCAATCTGAAAGTCTTGCTCAAGTCTTGAAGCGCGTCCATTCTGGTTGGATCGACCTGCCGAAGATGCCCCAGACTATCGGAAGCCTGTAATCTGCGAAGGCAGATAAAGCGCGATCTGCGGGAAGATCAAAATCAGCACAAGCGTCAACAACTGCAGCCCGATAAATGGAATGACGCCGCGATACATGTCAGCTAAGGTGATTTCCGGTGGACTAATGGCGCGCAGGTAGAAAATCGCTGGCGCCATCGGCGGCGTCAGATAGCTGGTCTGAATCATCACCAGAAAGAGGATGCAGAACCACACCGGATCGAAGCCCAGTGACGTGATGATCGGCATCGAGATGGGGATCAGCACCAAGACGACCGACACCAGATCCAGCGCGAAGCCCGAGATGAAGGCGATGAAGAGGATCAAAAGCAATGTATGCCACGGGGTCAGGTTTGCTGCGTCCAACAATGCCCGCACATCGCCAACGCCCCCCGACGCGATGAAGACACCGGCAAACATGCTGCCCGCAAGCAGGATGGTCAGCATCATCACCGTGATCCGCACGGTCTTTTGCGCAGCATCGCCCAGCACCTGAATGCTCAATCGCCTGTTCATCAGGGTCAGCAATGCAGCGCCAACAGCGCCACAGGCTGCCGCTTCTGTCGTTGTCGCAAGGCCCATCAGGATTGTTCCAAGAACTGTGAAGATCAGAAAAAGCGGGGGTAGCACGGCCAAAACAGTCATCCGGATCATCGTCAACAGAGGCACTTCCGGGCCTTCATCGGCCATTTCACGAGGGGCAAGCGCCGGATTCAACGCACATCTGATTACGATGTAGAGAACAAAAAGCACCGCCATCAGAAGACCCGGGAAAAGCAGACCGGCAAAAAGATCCCCCACAGACACATCCGCGATCGGTGCCAGAATGACCACCAATACCGACGGCGGGATCACGGTGCCAAGCGATCCGCCTGCGCAGATCGTGCCCGCGATCAGCGACTTGTTGTATCCGTACTTCATCATGATGGGGATCGCCAAAAGCCCGATGACGGTTTCCGTGGCACCCACCACCCCCGCTGGCCGCAGCAAAGATAACTCCCAGCAAAACCGCCCCAACGGCAAGGCCTCCAGGCAGGCGCCGGGTCCAGAGATAGAGCGCCTCGAACAGTCTCTCTGCAATTCCAGCGCGTTCAAGCATGCACCCCATGAACACAAAAAGCGGGACCGCGGCGAGGATGTAGTTTCCGCCTACATCCTGAACTTTGGAGACGAACTGAAACACCGCCTTGTCTCCGAAGCGGATGAACCCGAACACCAGCGAGACGGCAAAGAGCGAATAGGCGACCGGGATCCCGACCAGCAGCAACACCAGCAAGGCCGGAAACATGAGAAGTGCGATATCCA
>CANNZV010005329.1:0-28404 GCA_947561585.1 Caprella mutica
AGTAACCCTACTTATAATAACGCGATGTGGACCGTATTTGAGCAAGAAGCCAGCACGCGAGTAAACAGATTCTTGATGTCACAAACATTTGATGTTACTCCGACTGATTGGTTGACGGTAACTTTACGTGGTGGTGTTGATAATTCAAATGACCAAAGGGTTTATTTCATGCCTCAAGGTACAGCTTCAAACGTTTCAGGTCGATTGAGTGAGGATATCTACAATGAGTTTATAATTAACTTTGATGGTATTGCGAAAGGGTCTTTCAACTTGACTCCAGATATCGATTTGACAGCAACAGTAGGTTTCAACTATAACGATAACACCAGAAGAACAAACGGTTCAAACCTAACAGCTTTCTTGGTAAACGTTAGAAAACCTACCACCGAGCTGAATGCAGCCAATGAGGCTTCTTCGGTTTATAACAGCAAAAGATTTGTTAGAACCAATAGAGGGTATGCAGTATTGAACTTCGCTTTGTTTGATCAATTGTATGTCAACCTTTCTGGAACTTCTGAAGCATCTTCGGCTTTTAACGGTACCGTTTTCTACCCTGCTGCTGATGTGGCTTGGCAGTTTACTAATGGTAGTGATATGGGACCTCTTTCGTTTGGAAAGCTAAGAGTTGCTTACGGACAAGTAGGAGTCCTACCTGCTCCGCACAGAGCTCAAACTTTGGCTGAAAGTGGTTTTACTTACAGTACTTATTCTGATCCGCTTGACATTTCAAGATGGGGAGGAGGTTTTAGGTTAGATGATGACCTTGGAAACGCTGATTTGAAACCAGAAATCAAAACTGAGTTTGAAATCGGAACTGACTTAAGATTCTTTGATGATAAGTTGAGCTTAGGCATGACCTACTATCAAAATGAGATTGTTGATATGTTACTTCCAGTATCTGTTACACCTTCATCAGGATCTGATACCCAGTATGGTAATGCAGCTCAAATGGAGAACAAAGGTTTTGAAATTGAAGCCGATTATGCTGCCATTAGAAAAGGTGATTTCACTTTGAACGTATATGGTAACTGGTCTACCAACACCAACAAGGTATTGGATTTGGCTGGAACTGAAACCATCAACTTAACTGGAGGCTCAGTATCTTCAAGAGCAATCGTTGGTCAGCCACTAGGCGTTCTTTTCGGAACAGGTTCAAAAACCAATGCCGATGGTTCTTACGACTTAACTGATAATGGTTTCCCTCAAATTACCGATGTTCCTGAAGTATTGGGAGATCCTAATCCAGATTGGAGAGCAGGTCTTGGTTTCAAAGCACAATACAAAGGACTTTCTTTAAGTGCACTAATTGATCATCAGCAAGGTGGAGACTTTTCGCCAAGAACCCTTTGGGTATTGAGAAGATTTGGAACTACTGAAGAAACTGCAAACACTTTCGTAACAGCTACTGATTTAGTAAACTATGCTGGTAACACCATTCCTTCTGGAACACGAGTTAGAGGTAACATCCGCAACTTTGGTGGTGGAGATGTCTTATTGGACGAAAGCTGGTATAGAACTGGTATTGGAGGGGGATTTGGTGACAACCAAGCATACAACTTCTCTTTGTTTGATGCGACAAACACAAGATTGAGAGAGATCACATTGGCATACACACTTACAGGTTCTACATTCAGAGAGAAAAGTAAGTTGAGCTCAATTACGTTCTCTGCTTCAGGTAGAAACTTATTCCAAAGTGACAACATCCCTGGTGTTGACCCTGAGATCAATCAAACTGGTGTAAGTAATGGTTTTGGCTTGGATTATTTTACTAACCCAAGTACTAAGTCATTCTTGTTCAGTATTTCTATCAATTATTAATCCGAAAGAAAAATGAAAACACTAATAAAATCATTATTTCTAGCGTGCTGCATCATGTTTGTAGCCTGTGAGGACATCGTTGAAGGAATTAACGATAATCCCAATGATATCACTGTTGAAGACGTAGATGCACTGCTGTTCTTAACAGGTACGCAATTGGCCAACACTTCAATGCAAGCTGGTCACTTGAACAGAGTTTCTGGATTGTGGAGTGGTCAATTGACCGGTTTTACATCATTGTATTCTAACATTTATGGATACAATATCTCTTCTGCTGAATCTACGGGTACTTGGAGTAGAATCTATATTGGTGTAATTACCAATGCCAGATACATTCAAGCCAATGCCAATACAGCCCAGCTGAGAGGGATAGCGAAAGTACTAGAGGCACATGCCATTGGTTCAGGTGCTTCGATGTTTGGAGATGTTCCTTATTCAGAGTCTAACAACCCTGAAATCGATGATCCGAAATTTGATAGCCAAATGTCTGTTCTTACTTCGGCAATCAATGTACTGGACGGTGCTTTATCTGATCTTAGTGGGGCTTCTTCGGGATCACTTTCTCAAGACATCTATTTTGGTGGAGATGTAGCAAGTTGGATTGGAGTGGCTAATACTTTGAAAGCGAGATACTACATGCACATGAAGGATTATGCCAGCGCTTATGCAGCTGCACAAGCAGGTATTTCTTCTGCCGCTGGTAGTATGATGCACATCCCGAGAGGTGATGCCGCTGTTCAAAATGGCGACAAGAACCTATTTTACGAAATCCTTGCTGGATCTCGTGGCGGTGACATCGGATCTGGACCAAGCTTCCTTTCTCAGCTGATCGATCCTGCCAATGCGGCTTCTAGAAACAACGCGAAAACAGATGAAACTGCTCGCGCTGCATACTACCTTGTTGATGCCAACAATGGTAGCCCTGGAATTATCAGTCAGTTTGAGCCTCAGATGTTGGTTTCTTATATCGAGAACCTATTGATCTTGGCAGAAGCTGGCGCACGTACTTCTGGTTTGGCAACTGGTCTTGGTCATTTGAATGAGGCTAGAGCATATTGGGCTGCTGGCGGACATATCAACGATAACTTCAACACCATGCCTCTTTTATACGATGCATATGTTGCTGCCGACTTTGCTGCTGGCGGAATGGAAAATGCCGATGGTATCGATGATACCCGTGCATTGATCAGAGAGATCGTTGAAGAGCGTTATGTGTCTGGTTTTGGTACTTTCATGCCATTTGATGACATGAGAAGATTGAGAAAGTCTGACAGTGATGTTGCTGTTCCGGTTCCTTTCAATACCAATACTGCTACGCAACACCCTGAGCGTTTCCCATATTCAACTGATGAGTTGAATTCAAATGAGAACGCACCTACTGAGCCGGGCATCTATGCTACGACTGAGGTGAATCAGTAAACAATTGTTGAACACTGATCAACTTTCGAGCTGATCATATTCATAAATAACGAAAAGACCATCGAGCAATCGATGGTCTTTTTTTGATTTCATACAAAGCAAGGCAGGCTGCGCCAGAAGGACGTAAATCCATTGGAGATTTTGCGAGCTTGAATATTGTCGTGCAACGACCCGCGAGCTTAAATTATTTGACCACTACAAGTCAATAGCCACTCATACAAGTAATCCTCTTACCGCCTTTGCGTGAACATTTTTATCACGTGCCGCAGATCACAATACAGCAGCTACGTGATCGACCTATTATGGTTCAGTTTGAAATCAGCACCATAAATCTCTACGTAAACCTATTTATGCTGTTATCTCACGCTGCAAGGTCCAGAACCAGAATCCAGCATCCATCTCACTCTTACAAGTCCTTATAACTCGGCGTCCCCGTCCTTATGCTTTTTTGTACGAAATTCTCCGCTCGACAGAACTGGATTCTGGAGAATCCCTCCACTTTATGTGTTTGTTTTTGAAATTCAGTCAAAGAAATGAAAGGTGAGCCAAACAACTTTTATTGACAGACTAAGCTGCATCAACAGATCAAACTGAATAAGGAAGATATTAACATCAAAATACCCAGTTCATTGAATAGGCTGAAAAGCAAGCTCATAGGTTTCAACACCAGCTTTTGATCTCAGAGCATTTCTTGTTTCTAGACAAAAAATGATACCTACCCAGTGGAAGGATTCTCTAGAATCCATTTTGCAAGTGGCGCAGCCAAGCAACACCCGCTCGATCACGTGCCGCAGATCACAATACAGCAGCTACGTGATCGACCTATTATGGTTCAGTTTGAAATCAAGGCCATAAGTCTCCACCCAGTCTCTGCATGTTCCTTTATTGGCACAGCTACCCTTAATTATCTCACTCTTACAAGTCCTTATGACCTTATGTCCCTTTGTACGAAATTCTCCGCCCTGTTCTCCACTATCACAATTCTCCACTACTACAAGTCTTTCTGTAATCCTCTTAAATCTGTGATCTTAATCAATGATAAAATTCTTCACCCCTTTAGCCTAGCGCTGAACCGCAAGGCTAAGTTGTATCGGTGCTCTGCACCTGCGGTATCGTAAACCTATAAATCTCTGAATTAGTTTGCAGTTTGGGATTCTCTACCCAGCTTTCTCTACGTTATTGGCACAGCCACCCTTAATTATCTCACTCTTACAAGTCCTTATGACTCGGCGTCCCCGTCCTTATGCTCCTTTGTACAAAATTCTCCGCCAAGCCTGCATACGGTGGCAATCCATAAAGCCTCCATGCTATTCTTTTAATCCGTGATCTCTATCTCACGCTGCAAGGTCCAGTAACCAGAATCCAGAATCCAGCATCTATCCTGCATACGCTCGATCACGTGCCACAGATTACAATGCAGCAGCTACGTGACCGACCTCTGACTGCGAGGGCAGCCTCTTTAAGTCTTGTTGGAGAGATGCCTAGCGAGCTTACCTACCGTTGCGTAGCAACCTGCGACGGTCCGACGATTCGGCTTAAACGATTTCGCCCATACAAATCAAAATCTCACCCATACAAGTAATACTCTTACCGCCTTTGCGTGAACATTTTTATCATCTCACGCTGCAAGGTCAAGTAACCAGATTCCAGAATCCAGCATCTATCTCACCCATACAAATCTTCCAGTTTCAAGCGTCCAGTTTCCAGTTTCATATCTCACCCATACAAATCCTAATCGCTAAAAGCTAATCTTTCACTTGCATCTTAATTCAGCCTTGCTTTACTTTGCTTATCGTTATTTAGATTTAGTATAAATAAGAATAAGACAAGTGCAAAAGTTCGCAACCGTTATTTTCATCACCCTTTGCCACATTGGCCTATTTGCTTCTCCGCAACAAACCACCATCAAAGGATACATTACCGAAGTAGGTAACGACCAACCCATTTCGTATGCCCATGTACAAGAAGTAGGGGAGTCCAACGGAACCATCACCGATGCGATTGGCTACTTCTCTTTAACGACATCCAAAGCAACCACCCAACTGCGCTGCAGCTCCATGGGATTCGAAAGCTTCTTAATCGATGTCAATGCATCTGATCTAAATGACGCTCCGCTACGGATCGCTCTGGAAGAATCTGCACTGATCGTACCCGGAATGACCATCGAACGCAGCTCAATGGTCGGAGGCCTCGATAACATTCAGTCCATTCCAGGCAGTGCGCACTACATTTCGCCAGAAGAACTTACCAAATACCAAATCACCGACATCAATCGCATCGTGACTAAAATCCCGGGCGTCAATGTGGTCGAAGAGGAGGGCTTCGGACTAAGACCCAACATTGGGATCAGAGGCACGGGAACCGAGCGCAGCAGCAAGATCACCCTTATGGAAGATGGCGTACTCATCGCACCCGCACCATACGCTGCACCAGCTGCCTATTATTTCCCGCTGATCGCACGCATGGAAGGCATCGAGATCAGAAAAGGATCCAGCCAGATCAAATACGGTCCGTTCACGACTGGCGGAGCAATCAATTTCATTTCCAGCCAAATTCACGATGGCTTTAGGGCTCAAGCGAAAACTACTTTCGGAAGCTTCAATCAAAGGGATGTCGCAGTGAAACTTTCGCAAGGAAACGAAAAACTATCCTTCCTATTAGAAGGCATCAGAATGCAGAACGATGGCTTTAAGGAAATTCCCGGTGGTGCCGATACCGGCTTCTTGCTTGAAGATGTGGTGGGGAAATTGCGATACACAATTAATAGCGGAGAGTTGGCGACGCACAATTTCGAACTGAAATACGGTTGGAATCGCGAGGACTCTAAATCATCTTACTTAGGTCTTCACCAAAGTGATTTTGACGAAAACCCATTCCAACGATACTTGGCTTCGGAGAAAGATCAAATGAATGCCAAACAGCAACAATTGGTGTTCACTTATCAGCTGCAACTGGCGTCTAACTGGGATTTTACGACCAAGGCCTACCATAACAAATTTGAGCGAAATTGGTATAAGCTTGACAAGGCCACGGTTGCTGGCGACAAGCAGTCCATCGCTAATGTATTGGCCTCTGATGATTATCCAGACCACCTTTCGTTATTCAAGGGAAATGGCGAAGGGGAGCTTTTCGTCAAAGCCAATAACCGAGAATACTACTCTAAAGGCGTCCAGAACATTCTGGGGTATCATTTGGACCTACAAACCATAAGCCATGACTTCGAGTTGGGCCTTAGGATCCATCAAGATCAAATGGATCGTTTCCAATGGATCGATACCTATGCCATAGACGAAAGTGGGATGACCCTAACGAGTGCTGGTACTCCCGGCACCGAGAGTAATCGTATCGAGACCGCCGATGCACTTGCAACCTATATGCAGTATCGCTTTTCGAGCAAAAAATGGACGGTCCAGGCTGGCCTTCGTTATGAAGACATTACGATCTCTAGATCAGATTACGGTAAGGCTGACACGGGACGTTTAGGTACAGATTTGAGCGAAAGATCAAATTCAGTGCAAGTTTTAATCCCTGGATTTTCGGCAGCTTACTCGTTTGATGAAAATACTTCATTGTTTGCTGGTGTTCATCGCGGGTTTTCGCCTCCATCATCAAAAGAAGGCAGCGAACCAGAAAAAAGTTGGAATTACGAGCTTGGTACCAAGTGGGAGAAGGGCAAGTTTAGAACACAGCTAACTGGTTTCTATCACCAATATTCCAACTTACTGGGATCAGATTTAGCTGCGGCAGGAGCAGTTGCCAACGGAGATTTATTTAATGCCGGACAGGTTGATGTCAAAGGTATCGAGTTTGAAATCTCAGGAAACTTGGCAACACCCAGCAAGCGCAATTTCGCCATACCGGTGAGTGTGTCTTATACCTACAATCATGGGGAATTTCAGGAGTCATTCGAAAGCGATTTTGATCCGTGGGGTACCGTGACTGCTGGCGACGAAATGCCGTATTTGAGCAATCATCAATTGAATGCATCGGTAGGTGTTGAGCTGAACAAGTTTTCGCTTTCACTTAATACCTATCATTCTGGCGAAATGCGAACCACCGCCGGCACCGGCACTCCTGAAATCGGCAATCGCATCGCCGGACGTTGGAATGCAGATGTTGTGGGACATTACTATTTGAACAACAGCATCGAGTTTTTCGCAAAAGTAAAGAACCTAACCGATCAAGTCTATGTGGTTTCTGACCGTCCAGCAGGTTTACGACCAGGCTTACCACGAAGCTTCAGTGTAGGCGCCATTTGGGGTCTGCGCAGGTAGTGGCTGCGCCATACGCCTCACGCGGCGCAGGAGAGTAGGAGCGGTAGAAGCGTTTTTTTTAAAACAGAATTCTCGCCTGTGACCCGCTATCGCACAGTGCCCAGCCCTCGTGACTAGGTGACTTCCAGCCGCATAAAAAACCATCGCTCATGATAAAGTGACCTTTCGCTAAGACGCTATATCATCCTTATCCATCAATGTCCGTTTTAAAACGCAGACATGCAGATATGCTGTTTGACTCGCCTTTGATGAAATGGCGTAAAAATTGACCTTGAGTGTTGCGGAAGGAGCAGCGCATTTACTTGTGAAACACGGTTTTTTTATTGGGACTCGCCCCTGAGTAAGTTGCGTTAAGAAATTGATCATGAGCGTGTGAAAAGAGCAGCGCATGTCATACTGAAACAAAGAATTTCAGGTCTTGAATAGAACTTGTTGTTGGGGTTTAGCTGCTGAGCCTTGGAAGATCAATTTTAGCAACTTCCTCAAGGCGATGTGAGTTTTGCTTACTTTTCCTCAAAGAAAAGTAAGTCTCCGAAGGAAAAAGATGTTCTGAAACCAAATATCTCTCACAAGAAGAAAACCAAGTCTCCGAAAGAAAAAAGTTGCTTTGAATCAAAATATCCCTTTTAGTTAATTATATTTTCACAAGAAAAGACCAACTCACTCTATGAAAAATCTCGCATCGCTACTATCCCTCGCCCTAGCGCTAACCTTCTCCACCACCGCTTTCGCCCAAAAAACCTTCATCCAGTGCGGGAAGCTTTTTGACGGTGAAGCCTTAAAACTAAGCAAGGAAGTCACCATCGTAGTGGAAGGTGACCAAATTATCGATGTACGACGTGGAATGCACACGGGAGATGCTTCAGACAAAGTAGTAGACCTGAGCAATCATACGGTAATGCCAGGATTGATGGATATGCATGTACATATCGAGGGCGAAACCAACCCCAACCGTTACCTCCAACGATTTACAATGAACCCAGCAGATATTGCCTTTGGTTCAATAGATATTGCCAAACGTACCCTTATGGCCGGTTTTACCACCGTACGAGACCTTGGAGGCTCAGGAGTCAATATCAGCTTGCGAAATGCCATCAACCGTGGCCAGGTTACCGGACCAAGAATACTAACAGCTGGCAAGACCATTGCTACTACTGGCGGGCATGGCGATCCAACCAATGGTGCTAAAGCGGGATTGCTTGAATTTCCAACTCCCGAGCAAGGTGTAATTGATGGTCCGCATGAAGCAGCCAAAGCTGTACGCCAACGTTACAAGGAAGGCTCAGATTGGATTAAGATCACCGCAACTGGAGGTGTTTTAAGTGTGGCGAAAGATGGCCAAGGTCCGCAATTCAATATGGAAGAATTAGACGCCATTATAGCTACTGCAAAAGATTACGGATTTAAAGTGGCCGCTCACGCCCATGGAACTGAAGGTATGCTGAGAGCAGTTGCTGCCGGAGTGACTACCATCGAGCACGGTACTTACATGAGTGAGGAGGTGATGGATCTCATGATTGAAAAAGGAACTTACTACGTGCCGACAATCATCGCAGGTAAAGTTGTTGCCGACTCTGCCAAGAAAAAAGGATACTTCCCAGAAATGGTGCGTGTTAAAGCGCTTGTGATTGGTGCTGCAATTCAAGATAATTTCGCCAAAGCCTATAAGCATGGTGTAAAGATCGCTTTCGGTACTGATGCTGGTGTTTATCTCCACGGTTACAACGGACGAGAGTTCTTATACATGACTGAAGCTGGAATGCCCGTCCTCGAAGCCTTACAAAGCGCCACTTCAACTAATGCCACCGTTCTTGGCCTCGACAACCTTGGCACCATCGCCACCGGCAAATGGGCCGATATCATCGCTGTTCCCGGTGATCCGACCGAAGACATCTCAGTCATGGAAAAAGTCAATTTCGTCATGAAAGGCGGGGTAATTTATAAGTAGAACGGGTCTCCGACCCGTTACAAACGGACCGGGAGGTCCGTTCTGTGGCGCAGCCACTTTCCACCCAGCTTATGTTCCTTACGTCCTTCTAGGCGCAGCCGCTGCTTTGTACGAAATTCTCCGCCCAGCTTCTCCGCCATCATCTCTCTGCTGCCATCGCCGCTCCGTTGTTCCCGCTGCCTGAATCTTCCGTGCCGCAGGCACCTCTCTGCCTCTCCCGCTTTTACGCCCTGCTCTGCGTGTTTTTTCTGTGGCGCAGCCACTTTCCACCCAGCTTATGTTCCTTACGTCCTTCTAGGCGCAGCCGCTGCTTTGTACGAAATTCTCCGCCCAGCTTCTCCGCTATCTATATCATTTCTCTGCTGCCATCTCCGCTCCGCTGTTCCCGCTGCCTGAATCTTCCATGCCGCAGGCACCTCTCCGCCTCTCCCGCTTTTACGCCCCTGCTCTGCGTGTTTTTTCTATGGCGCACCCACTTTCCACCCAGCTTATGTTCCTTACGTCCTTCTAGGCGCAGCCGCTGCTTTGTACGAAATTCTCCGCCCAGCTTCTCCGCTATCTATATCATTTCTCTGCTGCTATCTCCGCTCCGCTGTTCTCGCTGCCTGAACCTTCCGTGCCGCAGGCACCCTACCGCTGATTTTTCGCATACTTATAGCTCGCCTTCGAAAGCAACTCTTTGAACTTACGTGTACCTACCTTGTCTTCAGTAAACTCCTCAAAATCAAGCCTGGTCGAGTTCAAATAGGATTGGAAGACTCCCGCAAGACAAACTTCGATGGGATCCTGCAGGCCGTTGGTTTGTTTGGCATATTGAAGGATGTAAAGCTTGCTGGCATCAAATTGCTGTCGGTAAGCTTTGTCTGACCGTACCAATTGCATGTTTAGCTTAGATAATTTTTTTGTCAGCTCTACAATCTCAGCAAGGTGGCCTTCTTCATGAAGTCCTTCCTTTTTCATCTGTTTCGCTGTGGAAATCATCCACTTGGTAAGGGCTAGTTTTTCTTCTTCCTTGGCGGTACTTACGTCTGCAATATAATTCTTGATTTTCCTCGTATCCAGGTTGAGGCTTCGTAGAATATGTTCAGTCTGGTACATGTAAACAATGTACTCTGAGATGTCTGTATTGAATTTCTTTTCTGCTAGCAGCATGTTGTAAGGATAGTATTTTCGAAAATAAGAAATTATTAACGAAATGTACTGACCTTCATTCGTCAATTATGCATCAATTTGATGGGGTTCTTAGTCGAAATTGATGTAAGTGTCAGCAAATACCGCTATTTTTGCAGCTTCATTTCTGCCCATGAAAGAAATACGAAATTTTTGTATCATTGCCCACATCGACCACGGTAAGAGTACTTTGGCCGACCGTCTTTTGGAATCTACTGAAACGGTGAGTAATCGAGATATGCAAGCTCAACTTTTGGATAGCATGGATCTCGAAAGAGAACGTGGCATTACCATCAAGAGTCACGCTATCCAAATGGATTACACTTTTGAAGGCGAAAACTACATTCTTAACCTAATTGATACCCCTGGTCATGTAGATTTCTCTTACGAAGTCTCTCGATCGATCGCAGCTTGCGAAGGCGCATTGCTTATCGTAGATGCTGCTCAAGGAATTGAAGCTCAAACCATATCAAATCTATATTTAGCGCTGGAAAATGATCTGGTAATTATTCCTGTACTGAACAAAATTGATTTGCCTGGTGCGCAGCCCGAAGAAGTAAAAGACGAAGTAGTTGATCTGCTCGGTTGCGAACGTGACGAAATCATTCTTGCAAGCGGAAAAGAAGGTATCGGCATCGAAGATATTCTTGAAGCGGTAGTTAAACGTGTTCCTGCTCCGAGCGGAGATCCAGAAGCGCCACTTCAAGCAATGATCTTTGATTCACAGTACAATTCGTTCAGAGGCATTGAGGTAATTTTTAGAATATTTAATGGCTCAATCAAGAAGGGTGATAAAATTAAGTTCTTAAGCACTGATCAAGAATACCAGGCAGACGAAATTGGCATTCTCAAGTTAGCACAGCAACCTGAAAAGGAAGTGTTGACCGGTGATGTGGGGTACTTGATTTCTGGTATTAAGAACGCCAGAGAAGTAAAGGTTGGTGATACCATCACACATGTAGACAAGCCTTGTCCGCCAGTTCAAGGATTTGAGGAGGTGAAGCCGATGGTTTTCGCCGGAATCTACCCAGTTGATACCTCAGAGTATGAAGAGCTTAGGGCTTCGATGGAAAAATTACAGCTTAACGATGCATCTCTGGTGTGGGAACCAGAAACTTCGATGGCCTTAGGCTTCGGTTTTCGCTGTGGTTTCCTTGGAATGCTCCATATGGAGATCATTCAGGAGCGTTTGGAGCGGGAGTTTAACATGACGGTGATTACAACCGTTCCCTCGGTACAGTATCACGTGATCCAGCATGATGGTTCGACTTTAGTGGTACAAGCACCATCTGAATTGCCCGAACCCAATCATTACCAACACATCGAAGAACCGTTCATTAGAGCGCAGATCATTACCATGTCTGATTACGTCGGACCAGTAATCAACCTCTGCATCGAGAAACGTGGCGAGTTTAAAAATCAGGTCTATTTGACCGAAACCAGAGTCGAGCTTTCGTTTGAAATCCCATTGGCAGAAATCGTTTTTGACTTCTTTGATAAGCTCAAGACCATTTCACGTGGCTATGCTTCTCTAGATTATGAGTTGATCGGTTTTAGGCAGAGTACCATGGCTAAGCTTGATATCTTGCTGAATGGCGAAAAAGTAGATGCATTGTCTGCAATCGTGCACAAAGGCAAGGCCCACGAATGGGGAAAAAGGCTTTGCGTAAAATTAAAGGAATTGATCCCGAGACAAATGTTTGAGATCGCTATTCAAGGTGCGATTGGAAACAAGATTGTAGCTCGTGAATCTGTTAAAGCCCTGAGAAAGAACGTTTTGGCGAAATGTTACGGCGGAGATATATCCCGTAAGCGTAAACTCCTTGAAAAGCAAAAGAAGGGTAAAAAACGTATGAGAAATGTCGGAAACGTGGAGATTCCACAAGAAGCATTTATGGCTGTATTGAAATTGGATTAGATGCTGAACATAGGAATTTGGCAAGGCCTGTTGAAAATGTAGGGACGCATTGCAATGCGTCCCTACATTTTCTCCCAAACCAAACCAAACCAAACCAAACGCAAAGGCGCTAAGATTGATTGATGAGAGTGGCTATTTGACTTTAATTCGGCAAGGCCTAAGTACGCAGATTGCTGCGCAATGTTGAAAGCTCGCAAAAGTAAATTATTAATGTTATCCTAAGAAAACACAACTTCCAACTGCCAAATACCAAACACCAAACACCAAAAACCAAAAACCAAAAACCAAAAACCAAAACACCAAACCAAAAAAAGTAAGGACGCATTGCAATGCGTCCCTACACCAAACACCAAACCCCAAACACCAAAAACCAAACACCAAACACCAAAAACCAACCACCAAAAACCAACCACCAAACACCAAACACCAAAAACCAAAAACCAAACACCAAACCCCAAACCCCAATCCCCATGCAACTAATCAACGGTAAACAGACTTCCCTCGAAATTCAATCTGAAATCGCTGAATTAAACAAAGCTTCTATTGCGAAAGGAGGAAAGGTGCCTCACCTGGCCGCCATCTTGGTGGGCAGTGATGGTGCC
This sequence comes from Caprella mutica, assembly GCA_947561585.1. Lineage (NCBI taxonomy): Eukaryota > Metazoa > Arthropoda > Malacostraca > Amphipoda > Caprellidae > Caprella > Caprella mutica. The sequence goes on from CANNZV010005329.1 coordinate 13,150, forward strand.
AGTGAAACTTATGTTGGTCATAAAGTCAAAGCATGCGAAAGGGTCGGTTTCAAATCCACCTTGGTGCGCTTTGATGCGAACATCAGCGAGGAAGAGCTTTTGGCGAAAGTTGAAGAAATCAATGCTGACGACGATATCGATGGATTGATCGTACAATTGCCTCTGCCCGATCATATTTCGGTACGAAAAGTGACAGACTTCATTAAACCTGAGAAAGATGTGGATGGCTTTCATCCGGTGAATGTCGGAAGAATGGCATTGAACCTACCTTCTTACATATCAGCTACACCTCAAGGGATCATTACTTTACTCGAGCGCTACGAAATTGAAACCAGTGGCAAGCATTGCGTGGTAGTAGGGCGCAGTAACATTGTGGGTTCGCCAATGAGTATTCTAATGGCCAGGAAGGGCTATCCGGGCAATGCAACTGTAACCCTATGTCACAGCCGTACGAAAAACCTAAAAGAAATGTGCTTACAGGCTGACATTATTATCGTTGCGCTTGGTATTGCTGAGTTTCTCAAGGCCGATATGGTTAAAGAAGGAGCAGTCGTCATCGATGTGGGCATCACCAGAGTCAAAGATGCTTCGAAAAAGCGAGGTTATGCCTTGAAAGGAGATGTCGCTTTCGACGAAGTAAAAGACAAGTGTAGTTTCATTACTCCAGTTCCAGGAGGTGTCGGACCAATGACCATCGCATCCTTACTAATGAACACCTATAAATCGGCCAACAAAGAAATTTATTCGTAGGAGCACCTTGCAACCCACGCATTGCAATATGCCAAACAAACGTAGGCGCACATTGCTATATACGCACCCAAACCCCAAAAACCAAACACCAAACCCCAATGTCCATCATCCACTCTCCACCATCCAGCATCAAAAGCTCATCAGAGGATCTTCGCAATTCGCAATTCGGCCCTCGCATTTCGTACCCGGTTATGGAGCACTTTTACACCGTGCAAGGAGAAGGCTACTTCCAAGGACAAGCTGCTTACTTCATTCGCCTCGGAGGTTGCGACGTTGGCTGCGTTTGGTGTGATGTAAAAGACTCTTGGGATGCATCTAAATGGCCTGCAATGACCGTAAAAGAGATGGTGGAGGCCGTTAAAGCCCATGGTCAAACTAAGATTGTGGTCATAACTGGAGGAGAGCCAGCGATGTATGACTGCCTTCCGATTACTAAGGCGTTTCAAGAGGCCGGCTTTCGTACACACATCGAAACTTCTGGAGCCTATCCAATTACTGGAGATTGGGATTGGGTCTGTCTTTCGCCAAAAAAGTTCAAAGCGCCTTTGGACGAAAATCAAGCGCTTGTCGATGAACTCAAAGTCGTAGTTTATCACAAGTCGGACTTCAAATGGGCAGAAAAACACACTGTTGGGCTAAAAAAAGAGGCACACTTGTATTTGCAGCCAGAGTGGAGCCGTTATAAAGATGTAGCGCCAATGATTGTGGAGTATGTGAAGTCTGATCCGAAATGGGCAATTTCCCTCCAAATTCATAAGTATCTAGGTGTCGATTGATCCGGTTAATTCTTTGAATGAAGTATCTTTTTGTAGCCTTCGCCTTCCTGTTGCTTTCGGTATCTGGCTGTACTGCGCAGGACCTCCATACCAAAAGCAAAAAAGCCATTCAATTCTATGAAGAATCTGAGCCTTACATGGTACGTAGGCAGATGTCTTCGGCCATTTCGCTACTTAAAAAGTCGGTCGAAAAAGACCCCAATTTTCTAAATGCCTATTTAAGGCTTGGGCAGTGCTACTATTTGCTAGGTGATCAAAAGGAGGCGACAAAAGTCTATCAAAAAAGCATCCAAATGCAACCTGACGATCGGGCTTGTGTGGTAGCTTACTACCAGCTTGCGCAGATGGCCATGAGCAAGGCCAGTTATGAGGCTGCCAGCGACTTCTATTCCAAAGCACTGTCCTTTGGGAACCTGAAAGAAGCTGATAAAGAGATTGCAATTAGAGGTGTAAGGGACTGCGCATATGGGTTGGAAGCCATGAAAACGCCTTTGCCATTTGAACCCAAAGAACTTGCAAGCCCGATCAATGATTTTCCACTTCAGTACTTTCCAGTATTGACTGCCGACGAAAGCGCGATGATCTTTACCAAGCGCAGCGGAGACGGAGCGGGTTATGACGAGGATATTTATATTTCACAAAAAAATGCAAATGGAGATTGGGAGAAACCTACTTCAATTTCGCCAAAGATCAATACCAGAAACAACGAGGGGACCTGTACGATTTCAGCCGACGGAAGAACACTGATTTTTACAGCTTGTCAGACCCCAAGTGGCCTCGGAAGTTGTGACTTGTACATGAGTAAAAAGGTTGGTGATGAATGGCTGCCGCCAAGAAATCTAGGAGCTAATATTAATTCCAAATCATGGGAGTCTCAACCATCACTTTCGGCCGATGGAAAGACTTTATACTTTGTATCGGACAGGGGCGAGGGGCTTGGTAAACGGGACATCTATTTTAGCAAATGGGACGGCAAGGAATGGAGTACTTCTGAGAATTTGGGAGCACCCATAAATACTGAAGATGAGGAAGTTAGTCCGTTTATTCATGTAAACGGCGAGACCATGTATTTCGCAAGTATGGGGCGGCCTGGTATGGGTGGTTTTGACTTATACGAAAGCCATCGCGACGGAGAGAAATGGTCTGAACCTAAGAACTTGGGATACCCCATAAATAACTCTCGTGATCAAGTCAGTTTGTTTGTTTCGGCCGATGGTCAAAGAGGCTATTATGCCGATGAGGATCACAAGGAACATAAGTACGAAAAAAGCTTCTTGTATAGTTTTGAATTGCCTGATGAAATCAAGCCAGAAAACACCAGTCACTACTTACGCGGAGTGACTTTTGATGGCACCAGTGGTAAACCGATCAAGGCTCAAATAGACCTATATGATGTCGAGACTGATTCTTTGATAAGTACTATTTATTCGGATGCCAAGAATGGTAAATATTTGACCGTACTGACCGAGGGTAGGGCATATGCGTTGTATGTGAGCCGTCCGCGATACTTATTCCAGTCGCACTCATTTGATACCAAGTCTCAGGCTGGACAAAACCTTACTAAGGACTTTCATTTGCAGCGCATGATCAAGGAAGAGCGCATTACGTTAAACAATCTGTTCTTTGAGACCAACGAGTATCATTTAGATGACCGGTCCAAAACAGAGCTTAAGCGGCTGCTCAGTTTTATTAAGTTGAACAAGCAGGCTCAGATTGAAATTTCTGGCCATACCGACAATGTGGGCAGCAAGCAGCACAACGAGACACTCTCGGAAAACCGCGCCCATGCTGTCTATGAATATTTGACAGGCCATGGCATTTCGCCAGAACAACTTCTATATAAAGGGTACGGTGATAGTGCTCCAATTGCTGACAATAGTACCGAGTCTGGCCGCGCACAAAATCGAAGGATCGAGTTGAAGGTTTTGTAGTTTTCTAAATAATCTCCTTGCGGGAGCAAGGAGTTCCTGATGGCCTTTTTTATGGTGTAAGCCGCACAGAGCGCGGCTTTACTGGATGGCTTGAGTCGATGATCTAAATTCATTCCATTCCCTTTGCCAAACTTTGTGGTACAACCAATTTTTATCTTAACTATCTCGCACTGCAACTCCTTATGTCCTTTAGGCGTAGCCGACCCACCTTTGCGAGAAACTTTCTCCGTCCAGTTTATCTCGCCCATACAAGTAAGCCATAGCCATAGCCATAGCAATAGCCTTAACTACGGGGCTACGATTCCTACGTCCCGCTGGGACTATTGGACTTCTCGGTCACTTTCAATTTTACAGCATTGATAGATCATACTTCGTAAATCAACATTCATCAATTGTAAATCGTAATTCATTAAAATCGGTTCACGTTAATAATATCAACAAGAGCCATAGCAATAGCCTTAGCAAGGCTCATCCATACAAGTCTTATACTCCTTACGTCCTTATTTTTCCTTTGTACGAAATTCTCCGCCATGCTGATCCAAAGCATCCATTCTCACCCATACAAGTAATCTATTCCCACCGCCAAACTTTGTGGTAAAACCACTTTTTATCTTAACTATCTCGCACAGTAAATCCTTATGTCCTTTAGGCGTAGCCGACCCACCTTTGCGAGAAACTTCTGCGTCCAGTTTTCAACCTTACAAAGCCTACAGCTTCTCCATGTTCCTTTATCGAAATTTTACTCCTATTATATATAGCTTCAAAAAACACCGCAAAAAGCTCAATTTCACTTTCGGTATCTTTTTATACACTACGAACCGATTCTTTTCAAAGATAAACCACATAGAATTAGCTGATAAACAGCCTATTAGGTTGGTTTTTGGTGAAAAATACCTAAAACGCGGTATTTAATTAGCGGTTTGAAGCGCTTACCTTGCATCGTCGAAAGGTATATACTATTGATCGAAAAGACGATCAGTGATTTTTTTGACACTGCTAAATGGTTTAGCAGAATTCATTATCTCTAGTAAAGTGTACTAGTTTTTAATGAGAAGCAGTTAAGTACGTTTTTTTGGGTGCTGAATTTTTTAAAGTGTTTCCTACTATAATTGGACGTTGCCCCGGAAGGTAACATTAATAGGAAGCCGTGACGATGGTAAATCAGCGTACTTGTACAGATTCTCAACAAAGAGCCAAACACATTTTGCTAGTTGTTTTTTAATTTTTTTTAATAACCCTTAAATATTCAGAATGAGCAATTTTGACTTACAATACGAGGCATCGACGGCACGCTTTAAAGCGCTGTGGATGACCGTATTATTTTTGGTTGGGCTAGGACTGCAAAGTGCGTTCGCTCAATCAATGTGTGGTGTAGACGAAGACGTCTACCAGCTTCGAGGAGATGAGACCAAGATTTATATGGCCTCAAATCCGGAAGATGAGCATGCGTTTTGGATCTTAAGTCTTCCAGGAGACCGAGATTACGATCCAGATGGTGCTTTATACTTTATTGAGTATGAAGATGGAACAGCTGCTTTGATTGGTAACATTGTCAATCAATCTGTTGCAACTCAGAAATTCAAAGTAGAGATGATGTTCAACAGCGGCCTAGATTTGGCACATGCGACAGCATCAGATATCGAACCGAAGAATGACAATGTGAGCGCAGCTCAATCATTGGTAGACCAATGGATGTTTTATACATTCTCTTCAGCTAAGTTGGTTGGAATGGGCGACTTCGAAGGAACTGAGTATGACTTAACTCATAAGTATTCTAAGTATGCATTTCAAAAGGGATTTGGAGCCAACGACAAGAACCTTAACGAAGGTGGGTCTGTATGGTTTGAGTACGAGGAAGGTAATGAAGACGCAATTGGTGATGTTAACGTTGATCTAGAAGAGATTGATTTTTTCTATCATGCAATCTTTGGAGAATTTGATAAAGTAACTCCTGAAAGTTGCGATGGTGCAAACGACGGTACCTTAGCTTTTAATTGGTTGATGGGAGAAGGCGATCTTGATGTTCATCTTTTTAATTCAGCTGATGAAGAGATTACTGCTAACATCGAATGGAAGCCTGAATTAGGTTGTTTCGAAGCTACAGGCCTAGCTCCTGGATGCTACTATTTAACAGCACAGGATGCGAACGAATGTACTGCAGCCATTACAATTGATGAGCAGCATGATGGTACTCCTATCTGCGTAACAGCAGGAGCGACTACAGAAGAGTTAATGATCTGGCCAAGAGGAGTAGACAACGCTTCATGTGGAGAAAGTGATGGATCGATTGAAGTATCAACTGTAATGGGCGGTTTAGCACCATACACATTGACAGTATATGACGGTCACATGTCAGCAGTTGTTTCAACACATGCTGATTTGACTTCAGATGATTTTCCTTTCACAATTCCAGGATTAGCTGGAGGAGATTACATCATCAAAGCGAGTGATGCTTCAGATTGTAACCCAGGAGGCGACGTAACTATGAACTTGCCAATTAAGTCAGGGACAGAAATTCCATTGACTTGTTTAGATCCTACTATTACTTCAGAGTGTCACAGTAGAACCAATGGTTCAATTGAGTTTACTTGTAAGAATGAATCTGATTGGACTTTCCAATGGTATTGCAAGCATGATGATAATAACGATGGTGTATGGGAAGAAGGCGAAAGCATTTCTCCATTGATCGGTGAGACTGGTATTAATTTGATGGATCGTCCAGGTGGCGAGTACATGCTAAAAGCATACTCAAACAGCGATTGTTTTGATGATATGGATTGGTGTTTTGTTATTCCTACCGTATATGCTCCGCATGTAACTCTTGCTGCAAATGAGCCAACTTGTCCAGAAGCTGGAGACGGTTCGATTACTGCAACTGTTTCTCAAAACACAGACGTTTCATATTTGTGGACCAATGTTGAAACTGGTTTACAAGTTGGTATTGAAAAAGATCTAAAAGATGTTTTTGCTGGTACTTATAAAGTAGTAGTTACAGATAACTCTACTTGCGGATTCGTTACTTCTGCAACTGCTGAGATTGTGGATCCTTTGGATCACCAACCAATGGCAGAAGCTAAAATCGTAAACGCTGATGATTGCGCTACGCTTTGTTCTGAAGGTCTAGTTGATCTATATGTATCATGTCCTGATGGATGTTATGATTTAGCTTTCTTATGGCAAGAAGTTGATGCAGCTGGTAACCCAATTAGAACTTTACGTCCGACAGAAGATCAAGGTTTTCTTGATAGAACCATTCCTGTTGTACCTGGTAAGGTTGTAGGTCAATACGACGAAGATTTTGACTATTTATATGGATGGTTTGATGTCGATAAAGATGGTGTTTTTGATGAAAGAGCAAAGGATGACCTTTTGGCTGACGGTGTAACTCTTGGTTCAGATGGTCAATACGAAGGCGGCGAACAAATTAGGTTCAATGGAGATGTATATTGGTTAGACTTAACTAGTGATGGCATAATTAGCTTTGACAACCCTAGTACACCGCTTTTCGAAGGCGAAGCTCTTCTTGACAATGATGGAGATGGTCTTTTTGATTGTATCGATAAGAACAGTAACGGTTACTGTGACAACGATGATATCAAGTCTACGCATTATGATGACGGATTGAGACCTGGAACTTACCAAGTTACAATCAGTTCAAATACTAATTCAGAATGTATTGAAGACGAAGTCATTAAGAATATCGTAATTGGTAAAACTAATGCTGCTCCTTCTATCGTTGATCACGAAATGTTGACAATGGATTGCAATGATGCAAACCTTGGAGTGATCATGCTTGATCCACATGGTGGAAATGAGTGTGGTTATGAAGTAGTTTGGTCATCAGATGTAACATTCAATGGTGGAGGAACGATCAGTGAAGATGGTTTGACTGTAACTGGTCTAAGAGCAGGTACTTACAAAGCGACGATTTCTGATGCATGTACCACTGGATGTGAAACATCAAGTGAGTTTACATACGTGATCACTGATACTGATAAGCTAGAAATTACAACTACTGAAGTTCAGCCTGTTTGTGGTATGGATGGTTCAATTGCTGTTTCTACAATCTCAAGAGGTGAAGACACCGGTGATTATGGATACACAGTAGAATGGTATACCGCTGCTGGAGAAGCATTACACATCGACAGTTCTCCTATTATGGGGATGAGCTTTGATGATGCTAGTTTGACTAACTCTTCTGGAGTAGTTGCTGCTACAGGAAATCAAACGATTTCTAAAGCAATTGGTAGCTACATGATGGCTGGTACTTACACGATCATTGTTAAGTCTACTGGTGGTACTTGCGAAAGTTCTGACACTGTTGAAGTGACTTTGACTGCCCCTGTTGTACCTGCTGATTTAACAGTAACAACTGTTGAAGCTGGTGCACTTGGATGTGTTGGTGATACTTATTCTTCAACTGCAACTGGTGCTGGTGGAGAAGCCGCTTACACTTACAAGTGGTTTGAGTGGGAAGAAGCTGTTACAGTTGATGATCATGGAATGTTTGTATGCCCATCTGCTACATCTACTCCTGCTGGCGCAAATCCAACAGAAGCTGATGCAATGGATACAGCTGGTGATGGAACTGCTTGGAAGCTGCTAGCTGAAAGCACTGCGACAGTTACTGGTCTTGAACCTGGTAAAATTTACATTGTTAGAGCTGCAGATGCTAGTGGTTGTACTGCTGATGCGTTTTCTACATGCATTTATTCGCCTGCCCTTAGCGCAGTTACTTTGACTGCTGGAGCGGCTGTAAATACGCCAACCTGTGTCGATCAGAAAGATGGAACTATTGATGTTTCAAACGTAACTTCAGAAGGTTGTCCTGGTTTACTTACTTATACCATCGCACTTGAAGGAACTGGTAACGTTTTTGAAACTAACAATACTGGTATCTTTGATAAATTGGCTGCTGCTAAGTATGACATCACAATCAATGATGCTTGTGACTGTTCTGATCCAATCACTAAAACTGAAGAGGTTTTAGAAGGAGGTTCATTTGAAGTAAGAGCTTCATTTACTGCCTTAGGTATTTGTGATACTGATGGTCTAACAAGCGTAAGCTTGGAATCAAATATTGACGGAGCAGGATGGACTGCTTTAGATGCTAGTTTTACAATTGATTTTGATGGAGATGGTGCTGATGATGCAGGTTCATTCCCAATGGATTTAGGTCCTGGTACATATTCTATATTAGCTGAAGATTTCAACTTCGATCATAGCCTTGCGGGTTGTAATTCAACTACTTACCAATGGACAATTGCTGATCCTGTGGATTATGCTGCTCTTGAATGCAAGATTGAAGATACAGACGAAACCTGTGCTGGTGCTGACGATGGTACTGTAAGAATCTCTGAAGTTTGGGGAGGAAGCGGTAACGTATTAGCTAAAATTCAGGTTGTCGATCCTTCAGCTGATATTGATGGAGACGGAAATACTGATGCTGCATTGCCTACACCAACTGGTTTTGCTTTAGCTGGTGATGCTGCTGCTGCTGATCCTTACAATGCCGCGCATTGGATCGATTACACGGTGCATCCAGATTGGTTTGAAATGGCTGTAACTACTGGTGATACAACATTAAGCATGCTAGATGCTGCTACTTTCAGAATCTGTAAGTATGATTTTGTTGATAACACAGGTACAGTTGCTGCTCCTACTTTCCCTACTGCTGGTACTGAGTGTGTTGCTCCTGTATATTACAAGTTTGCTGTTGCTGGCGGAGGATCTGCTGCTACACCTACTGCTATTGGAGATGAAGTAAATGCTTGTGCTGCAGCTGGTACTGGTACGTATACTGCAACTGTTAGCCATAGTGGTGCAGGTGCTACTGCAGACCTACACTGGAGCATTAGAATGGATGGTACAAACGACGAAGTAGCCTCTGGTGATCTTCTTGGTTCTGCTGCCGCTCCTACTGCTGCGAATCTTACTTTAGCTGGCCTTGCTCCAGGTGATTACGATTTGGTTGTAACCGACAAAGTAGCGTGCGCTGTTGAGCGTATTGTAGATAACTTTACAATCTGCTATACTGATTTTGCTGTAACGATGGTTGATGTTACTCAAGATGATTGTACGACCGACCCCGCCAATGAAGGTGCAGTGATGATTGCGTATGATTATGCTTCAACTTGTGGAGGAGCTGCTCCTACTGCTGCTAACTTTACTTGGACGCTAAATGATGCTGCTGTTGTAATTCCTGCTGCAGATATAACATTTGCTGCTGGTGAAATCACTATCAGCAATCTTGCTCCTGGTAAGTACGATGGTGTATTTACAATCAGTGGTTGTACTTACAGCTTCGGAGACTACGAGATCAAAGATCCAGTAGATGTATCTGATGTGATGGGAACTGTAACCAAGACTGATGAGTCTTGCGAATGGTCTTGTGATGGAACATTGACTGTTACTCCTAATAGTGGTGTTGGTCCATATACAATTTCTATTGCTTGTGCTGACGGTGCTGGTGATTGTGATTATACTGGTAATGCATTCCCAATGTCTCAAGCCGGTGTATCTTCTTATACTTTCGAGGACCTTTGTGCTGGAGATTATACCGTGACCATTACTGATGCTTCTAATTGCAACAATGATTATACTTCTGCAGTTATTACTATTGCTCCTGGTGGAGTTGCAACTGAAATGACTGGTCCTACTGCTGTGACTGTAGCACCTCATTGTGCTAGCCCAACTGATTTTCACGGTGATATTAGTATTACTGGTTTAGCTGGTGGTTCTGCAACTGCAGACTTTACGACTGAACTTGTGAATGCTGCAGGAACTGTTGTTGCAACCGTAAATGGAAACGCAGCTCCATCATTTTTGGATGTGGTTCCTGGGACTTATACTTTAAGATTCTCTGATGGAAGTACTTGTAATACTGATCCTGCTGACGTAACTGTAATTGTTGAAGGATTCACTTTAACAGTAACAGATCCTAATAAGCAAGAACCATTATGTAACAGTAACAATGTTATTGATGGCCTTGAAATCAATGGATTCGGATCGATTTCAATGGTAGGTGCTGTTTCTACGACAGGAGGAACTGCCGTTACATTGACTTACGAGTATAAGCTAAATGGTGTAACTCAGAACGATGCAAATGGCGACCTTTCTACCGAAGCCGGTGGAACTGGAGGAGCTGCTGCTCCAACTGAAGATGCATCATTTGACTTCGTAACTGCTGGTCTTTGGACTGTAGATGTAACTGCAACTATTGCAGGAGGATGTACAGTTACTCAAACTGTAGAATGTACAGTTGCTGAGCCAACAGAAGCAACAGTTTCAGTCGAAAGACAAACTGATGGTTCTTATGTTGCTTTGTCTGATAATCTAGATGGAACAATTGATTACAGATGGGACAGAGTTACTGCTCCAGCTGGAACAATCTACTTTGGTAATCCTTTAGTAGCTGTTCCTTCTGATAATCCAGAATTGATGGTTGTGGCAAATAATGGTGTATGTATGACGTCTCATACATTTACTCCTCCGGGAGCTAGACCTTCTGCTGCTGCTCCTTCAATGGTTGCTTCTCCAAACCCTTCTGCTTTAGGTAGCGAGGTTACTTTGACTTCAGATGCTGAGTTCAACTCAGGTGAAGAATTCACTGTTGAAGCTTTCAACTTGATGGGAACTAGTCTTGGAAACCCAAGCTTCTATGTAGTGCCACGTACAAGTGAGATTGTTGTTAACACACAATCAATCAGTACTGATGGTTCATACATCTTAAGAGTTTCTTCTGATCAGAGATCTTATGCTCCGGTTAAAGTACTTTTATTGAAGTAAAATAGATTTGTCATCGTAGGGACGGATTGTAATCCGTCCTTAACTGACAGTTTATATATAATTGAAAACGGGAACGAGCAATCGTTCCCGTTTTTTTATTGTTTCAATTTCTTCGCCTTGCTACTCAAGCCAAAGCCATATCATTCCCACTGCCAAACTTTGTGGTTCAACCACTTTTTATCTTAACTATCTCGCATAGCAAATCCTTATGTCCTTTAGGCGCAGCCGACCCACCTTTGCGAGAAACTTTCTCCGTCCAGTTTTCGCCCATACAAGTAAACCATAGCCATAGCCATAGCCATAGCAATAGCCTTAGCTATAGCAATCTCAACATACAATTCTATAAAGCTCCTTGCGGGAGCAAGGAGTTCCAGACGGCCTTTTTTTATGGTATAAGCCGCGCAGAGCGTGGCTTTACTGGATGGTTTGAAACCTCCAACCCTTTGCGCAGCAAAACACTATGTTATCTCACCCATACAAGAATATCTCTTCTTGTTTTCTATATGCCTATGCGTTTTCAAACTTTTCGCTATGCTGCTAAAGCCTCCCAACATCCTATCTCGCACTGTAAGACATCTCGCCCATACAATTCTCTCGCTATTCCGTGCAGGATTCAATCTGTGCATTAATCAATTCTGTGGTTGCACGGTTTCGTGTGTCGCACATTGGACCCCGCACTTCGTACGGGGCTACGATTCCTACGTCCCGCTGGGACTATTGGACTTCTCGGTCACTTTCAATTTTTCCACATTGCTAGATCATACTTCGTATATCAACATTCATCAATCGTAAATCGTAATTCATTAAAATCGGTTCACGTTCATAATATCAACAAGAGCCATAGCAATAGCCTTAGCAAGGCTCATCCATACAAGTCTTATGCTCCTTACCTCCTTGTTTTTCCTTTGTACGAAATTTTCCGCCATGCTGAGCCACAGTATCCATTCTCACCCATCCAAGTAATCCATTCCCACCGCCAACTTTGTGGTACAACCACTTTTTATCTTAACTATCTCGCACTGCCAATCCTTATTTCCTTTAGGCGTAGCCGACCCACCTTTACGAGAAAACTTTCTCCGTCCAGTTTTCGCCCCTACAAATCATCCAGCACCCAGCTCCTTATCTCGCACCGCATGACCATCTCACCCATACAATTCTCTCGCTATTCCGTGCAGGATTCAATCTGTGCATTAATCAATTCTGTGGCTGCACGGTTTCGTGTGTCGCACATTGGACCCCGCACTTTGTACGGGGCTACGATTCCTACGTCCCGCTGGGACTATTGGACTTCTCGATCATTTTCAATTTCACCGCATTGCTAGATCGCAATTCGTAAATCAACATTCATCAATTGTAAATCGTAATTCATTCAAATCGGTTAACGTTAATAATATCAACAAGTAAGCCATAGCCATTAGCAATAGCCATAGCAATCTCACCCATACAAGTCTTATGCTCCTTACGTCCTTATTTTTCCTTTGTACGAAATTCTCCGCCATGCTGATCCAAAGCATCCATTCTCACCCATACAAGTAATCCATTCCCACTGCCAAACTTTGTGGTACAACCACTTTTTATCTTAACTATCTCGCATAGCAAATCCTTATGTCCTTTAGGCGCAGCCGACCCACCTTTGCGAGAAACTTTCTCCGTCCAGTTTTCGCCCCTACAAATAATCCAGCACCCAGCTCTTAGCATCCCTATCTCGCACTGCAAGACCATCTCACCATACAATTCTCTCGCTATTCCGTGCAGGATTCAATCTGTGCATTAATCAATTCTGTGGTTGCACGGTTTCGTGTGTCGCACATTGAACCCCGCACTTCGTACGGGGCTACGATTCCTACGTCCCGCTGGGACTATTGGACTTCTCGATCATTCTCAATTTCGCAGCATTGCTAGATCATACTTCGTAAATCAACATTCATCAATCGTAAATCGTAATTCATTCAAATCGGTTAACGTTAATAATATCAACAAGAGCCATAGCCATTAGCCATAGCACCTCACCCATACAAGTCTTATGCTCCTTACGTCCTTATTTTTCCTTTGTACGAAATTCTCCGTGATGCTGAGCCAGTGCATCCATTCTCACCCATCCAAGTAATCCATTCCCCACGCCAAACTTTGTGGTACAACCACTTTTTATCTTAACTATCTCGCACAGCCAATCCTTATGTCTCTAGGCGCAGCCGACCCACCTTTGCGAGAAACTTTCGCCGTCCAGTTTTCGCCCCTACAAATCATCCAGCACCCAGCTCCCACCATCCCTATCTCGCACTGCAAGACCATCTCACCCATACAATTCTCTCGCTATTCCGTGCAGGATTCAATCTGTGCATTAATCAATTCTGTGGCTGCACAGTTTCGTGTGTCGCACATTGGACCCCGCACTTCGTACGGGGCTACGATTCCTACGTCCCGCTGGGACTATTGAGCTTTTCGGTTAGTTTCAAATTCGTCGCATTGCTTGATCACTTCATAAATCGTAAATCATCAATAGTAAATCGTCATTCATCCAAAGCGATTCAGACATCAACAAGAGCCATCACTAACGCTAAAGCTTTCTCACCCATACAAGCCTTAAGCTCCTTATGTCCTTATTTTTCCTTTGTACGAAATTCTCTGTCATGCTAGGCTATAGTCAGAACTCAATCTTTGCGCAGCAAAACCCTATGTTCATTCTCGCCCATTCAAGACTAAATGATCTTTCCTATAAGACCTAAACGGTTCATATCCTTTAGGCGTAGCCGACCCACCTTTGCGAGAAATTTTCTCCGTCCAGTTTTCGCCCCTACAAATCATCCAGCTTCTAGCACCCAGCTCCTTATCTCGCACCGCATGACCAACTCACCCATACAATTCTCTCGCTATTCCGTGCAGGATTCAATCTGTGCATTAATCAATTCTGTGGTTGCACGGTTTCGTGTGTCGCACATTGGACCCCGCACTTCGTACGGGGCTACGATTCCTACGTCCCGCTGGGACTATTGGATCATTCTCAATTTCGCCGCATTGCTAGATCGCAATTCGTAAATCAACATTCATCAATTGTAAATCGTAATTCATTCAAATCGGTTCACGTTAATAATATCAACAAGAGCCATAGCAATAGCCTTAGCAAGGCTCAACCATACAAGTCTTATGCTCCTTACGTCCTTATTTTTCCTTTGTACGAAATTCTCCGTGATGGTGAGCCAGTGCATCCATTCTCACCCATCCAAGTAATCCGTATTAACCCTTCTAATCCGTGATCCTTTTCTTTCTCAATCCAACACCGTAACTTTGATCATCCCAAACAAACCCCAATATGCAAGACCTAAACGATCCAGATCTACAACCTAAGTACCTAGGAAGAATCAGTTCTGATTTCGTCAAAGTTGCTGACCAATTAAAAGAAGCTGCATACCTGATCAAGAAGAAGGGTTTTTCCGAATACCCAATTTTCGCCATCTCCAAAGAACCCAACCCGATCGGATCTGTCCTTTACGACCGCGAAAAATTTAGAACCGATTGGCATTACAATGCATCGTTCCTTCGAGAATTTGAAGAAAGAGCGCTTATTGATCCCGAAAAGGTTGAGGCTTTTAAGGCCAATTTCAAAGATCCAGAGGAGTTCTGCTGCCTATTCGTTTTCGATCGAGCCTTCACAAAGTTCGTTTTTATTCCCTATCCAATAGATTGAGCTTATATATCCATAGCCATTAGCCATAGCACCTCACCCATACAAGTCTAATGCTCCTTACGTCCTTATTTTTCCTTTGTACGAAATTCTCCGTCTTGCTAAGCCACAGTATCCATTCTCACCCATACAAGTAATCCATTCCCACCGCCAAAATTTGTGGTACAACCACTTTTTATCTTAACTATCTCGCATAGCAAATCCTTATGTCCTTTAGGCGCAGCCGACCCACCTTTGCGAGAAACTTTCTCCGCCCAGTTTTCGCCCCTACAAATCATCCAGCACCCAGCTCTTAGCATCCCTATCTCGCACTGCAAAGACCATCTCA
>CANNZV010005330.1:0-28383 GCA_947561585.1 Caprella mutica
AAGAACCTCGAAGAAGCAGACGGAAAGAAAATTGGCTCTATGATCAAAGTAATCTAAACAATTCGTAGAAAAGTTCTTGGGCACAGAAAAGCTACTCTCTGAAATCAGTGAAACAATATATGAACTTGGTAACTAGGAAAATTATATATAGGAGTATTTTTTTACACTAGATATATTTTGTAAATACATAAGAGCATTTTATATTAATTACTTGATAAATGGAATCATAATTTAAATTTATTCAATCGAAATATATTAACTAAATGCTTCAGTTCATATATCCTAATATAACCATATGGTTCTAAACCAAAACAATTGAGATAAACTTTGAACAGTAATCGTAATAAGGCAAAGCAATCAAAGACTGTACTGCTCTACTCTCAAACAGAGTGTATACTAATTAATATGCGGTACAGTGATTTAATGTACATATACGTACATCACAGAGACTCGTTCCATATTGAATATTTAATAGATTGATAAAATACTCGATTGAACATGATATAGGTACATACTTTGGGAATAAATTTGAATTTGATTGAATATTCCAATTTTGCTAAAAATTATCTTTTAACGATATATTAAATAATATGGTATACCAGGGCGCTAGCGTTAGGGTTCCAAATAGCGGTAAGTGACGACGATTATAAAGTTCACAAGTTTATTAAGTAGAATAGGAATAGGAGGGTGTAGCATAAATTACATAATGAAATAATGTAATTAGTCTGCAACAAACAAAATACATATAGAAAGATTATAATCACCCTATATAAACCCCAATTAGCTAATACAATTAATACCTAACAATAATTATCCCTTAAACCCAAATACATAAATATCCCATTGTGCTCAAATATGTAGATATCCTCAAATACCCAATTATAGTTAAGTATTCCTCGATTCATATAGATTGCATTAATTCTATTAATTCACATGAACAAAGATTATAGTATGAATTTAGAATTTACCCACTGTTAAATCAACCGACCTTACACTAAACTTGATGACACTAAAATGACTAAAATGTACGGTATGGAATGAGAGTGAACTGTTAGTATCACAACTCTGAACAGGTAGAGAGTGACACCTGGCGGTGGCGCACGGTAACATGCCTCCCCACCAGCTCTATTCCATACCTAGAAAAATTAACCAATTGCCAAATAACTCTCTTAATCTAATATTGATTCTATAACTAAACTAAATTTCAAAATTGCACTACCCCCTTCCCCCCTTTATCAAGTATATAGCAAACCAAAGTTCTATAAACATGGAAAGAAATTATACATTTGAAAAGAAAATATTCATATAGCTACAACACAATACTTCAATATACATTATTTTATAAATATAAATGACAACAATTTTTTTTATTTAGAAAAACACTAGATCAAATTTTTTTTTTTTACAAAACAACAACAGAAACTACATAATACATACAATCCAAAGTACAAAACATAATTTATTTTTTTGATTTGCACTTTCGTTCCAAAATTCTATATTGCACACGAGGTAAATCTTTTACTGCACCCATAGATCTTGTACGAAGCCTAGGTGGAACTGAATCAAATAGTATCGGCGTGGAGCAAAAGTTCTCAACATCTTCACCGCTGCATTCATTCAACTCAACATAATCATCCACACCTTCATGCACATCTTCATGCACATCTTCATGCACATCTTCATGCACATCTTCATGCACATCTTCATGCACATCTTCATGCACATCTTCATGCACATCTTCATGCACATCTTCATGCACATCTTCATGCACATCTTCATGCACATCTTCATGCACATCTTCATGCACATCTTCATGCACACCAACATCATCAGACAGTGTCGCAACGATATTCCTCGTGTTCATCAGCAAATTACTCCCTCCTTCTTTAGTACAAGCATCAAACTCCCAAAATTGATTAGGAGTATCGTGGAATGGGAATACAATATCATCATTATTGCTCTGAGGACCCGCATGGTCATCGTGCTCAAAAGAATGGCGGTCGGGACCTCCCTCAGCTTCACCAGCACATCTCGAGGAAATAGGTAAATCGTATGCATGATGCAACGAAGCGGAAGCAGGATACTGCCGCGACTTGATGAACGTATTGCTACGTAAATGTGCCTCAACCTCTATGTGCTTTCTACAAAAGTAACAGTCAATCGCTTCACCCACGTTGTTGAGGATTTCTCTGTCACTTAGAATGTTAGCACCAGCTGAAGCATCCTCAGATTTCAATCGTTCAAATTCTCTGTCAGAAGCGGAAACATAATACTCAGAGAAATTACCGCTCTCTGTTTCATCAGAATCTATTCCAGACATACTCTGAAATGAACGTAAGTCGTTATAGGGTTGGTAATCATTATAAATGTTCACATCATTCATGTTAAAATCTAGGTTCAAGAACCAAGGATGATTTTGTAAGTATTTAGGAGGCATTTTAAACAATATGAGATCTCTATGATGACCTGCAATTACTTTACCAGATACCATATCTTCCAACTTATACGTAACGTTATTAGAATTTACGTAAGAAATTCTGTACGGTCCAGAATACTTCAGAGATAACTTATTAATGTTAAGATGATCTGTCACTGGAATTTTCTTAATTACATAATCACCTAATTTAAAAGAAACATATTTAGGATGACCAAGTTTCCATTTTTGTTTGAGCTCATCAGACTTTATAAGAGGAACTTGTTTGTTACTATGAGCTTTGGATAGCAAAAACGAGCTCGGTGACATATTAAGTTTGCTATGAGAAGTGTTATTATACACAATTAGAGCTTTAGATAGATTATCATCCCAATCTTTTGGTTTGTCTGAAAGATTTCTGAGTAAAGTTTGAATAGATCGATTAACACGCTCGATAGCGCCATTGCTACTTGGTGAGTAAGGGGTTGTAAACTTATGTTTAATTCCAAACGAATCTAACATATTCGTGAACTCCACAGCACGAAACTCGGGACCATTGTCCGATAGCAATTCTACTGGAACTGATGGCAAGTATGGAAGGATCAAATTTCTAAAGGTATCAGATACGGTCTTTGAACTCTTGTTTTTAATAGGAGCTGCATACACAAATTTGGAGTAATGATCCACAACTACAACAGAAGCAACATTCCCTCTACTTGTTCTAGGCAAAGACAAAAGATCTATAGCTAACAATTCAAATGGAAATGTTGTGCATATTTTAAGGGTAGGTGGAAATATCTAGGGACTCGAAACTTTAGATAGCTGACACTGTGGACAAGTAGTACAAATTTCATTGATCATTTTATACCTAGAAGGGTTCCAACAGAGACCACCGACAAGGTGCAACAATTTGTCTCTTCCAATGTGTCCAAATTGGATGTGCATCAACAGAGACAAGTCAGTGAGCACATCACGACTGACAACAGGAATTAATTTTTCATGTTCGGTAAAGTACAAAATATTATTCTTAACTATCAGGTTAACAAAGTAATTTCGCCACAAGTTGAATTTATTGGTCCACTTAGAAGAATGAATATTAGAAATAATGTATTTCTTAATTGTTTTAATAACTAGGTCCTTATTTTGTAATTTATTTACATCATTGTCATCCACAACCAAAGAAAGACCTGTTACAGTTTCTTCATTACCAGTTATTTCATATCTTACATCATTAATGCTATTATTAATGTGAATCTCATGGGAAACATTACTATCTGATTTAACAGTAAGAACAAAAACATTAACATCATCAGACACCTTTTCACCAAGAAAAGATGATAAAAATGTACCGTCAGCATTTACTAAATTGTCATTAAAGTCAACTGAAACATTAAACTTCTCGAGAAAATCTTTCCCAAGTAGCATACAATAGGGGACAACATCGTCGGACACAATAGAAAATTTGTGTATATATTTTCGTTCTCCAATAAATATATCAAGAATTACTGACTCATTAATGGATGTCTTGTGTCCAGTTAAACCTACCATGTCACAAACATGCCCTGAAATTATCTTGCGGTAAGTCTCAACATTGTTAATAGAATTTATGACTGCACGACTAATTAGACTTATTTCAGAACCCGAGTCTAAAATAGCACAAAACAACAATTTATTGACGCGAAGACCGATTACGGGTTCCTCAGATTCTATATGAGAACAAGTTATCTTATTTGAATAAAGACATTGATTTACACTATACAATGCACTAATGTCATCGTCACATTCATGCGATTCCCTAATATTATCGTCACATTCATTAGGTTTATCATTCCTCTTCACATTCACTTCAGTCACATTGGAACATACATTCACATCAGGCACTTCAAAATTCTTCGTATCTATCAATGGATTGAAATGCACAGCTGCTAAACATTGTAGAAAAATATCATCATTATAGTCGTCAAACTGGTAAATAATAGGGTCTTTATACCAAAAATAAACAAACAACCTTACTTTATATAAATAGCTCACTGCAAGTAATAATTCTAGAGAAGGCAATTGTCCAGAATGTCTCATTAATTTCAAATCTTTTCTACTCTCTCTATCTAACTTGATATTATATCGACTAGAATTAATTAACATTTCATCTACGATCTGTTCTCTTAATTCAAGCGTAGTACCTGGCAGCTTACATTTCTTTCTAGAAAGAGTACGGTAGAGACTTACAAATAGTGAATCGCCACCACCAGGGGCAGCGGAGCCATCCATCATAAGGCCATCAGGGAGACGCTGGGCCTGATCAGACTCATAACTTACAGGAAGGTTTACAGACATACGTGACAGTGCATCAGCTGCGGTATTCTTTGGGCCAGGCACGTATCTTATTTCAAAGTCATAGTCCGCTAATTCTTGGTGAGTTCTTGCGAGGCGAGACGATACGAGTTTCATGTTGTGCAGATGGAGAAGAGGCATATGATCGGTATACATTTTGAATTTAACACCATATAAGAATGGCCGAAACGTTTTAACACCCCATCTTATAGCTGTCAACTCGCGCTCCAAAGTAGAATAACTCATTTGTTGCTGGGTGAAACATGTCGAGGCAAAAGCTATGACTTTTTGTTCTCCATTTTGTTTCTGAGAGAGGTAGGCACCGGTCCCAAACCCCGAAGCGTCGACCCATAGTTCAAGAGGATTTTCGTTGTTGGTATAATCTGGATATGTGAGCATTGTATCTTTAGCCATTTCATATTTCAGAGTTTCAAATGCTACTATCATATCTTCTGACCAATCGAGTTGTTTTGATCTTTTACCCGTAGTTTGTGAGGATAAAGGTTTCTGGATCGATGAACAGTGAGCCAAAAATTTTCTTTGAAAATTTATAAATCCCAAAAACTCTCGAAGCTCACCTACAGTAGTGGGTCTTTTGTAATTAGAGATAGCATTGATAAATTTCGGAGTCTTCTTTATGCCTTCCGAATTAACTACATGGCCCAGATATTCAACCTCTGGCTTAAACCAATGACACTTGCTAGGTTTAATTTTCAGGGAATAACTCTCCAACGTTTTCAAAACTTTAGCCACCAGTAGTTTGTGTTCCTCAAACGACTCACTCATCACCAGTATATCATCTAAGTAGGCTACCACTCGATTTGATGGGAATGCACTAAGAGTCGCTTGTATTTCACGCTGGAAACTACTAGGTGCGTTAGTCAATCCGAAGCTTAATCTTTTCCACTGCCAGTGTCCTCGGGGTGTAGAAAATGCAGTCAGTGGCCTAGAATCTTCATCTAATGGAATCTGATGATATGCCCTAACTAAGTCTAATGAGGTTATATATTTAATTCCTCTGAGACCATAGATAGAATCGAGAAGATTAGGCATAGGAAATTTGTCTGGAACAGTCACTTGATTTAGTTTCCTGTAATCAATGCATAGCCGCAAAGAACCATCCTTCTTTCTTACTGGTACTATTGGAGAGTTCCATGGGCTCTGGCTAGGCTCAATAATATCATGCAGATAGAGCTCATTACAATACTTTTATATTTCCTCAGCGAGAGGAGCAGCAAATCTTCTCGGTCGCTGATAGATTGGAGCATTATTTGATAGAGTTATATGGTGTTTAGTTACAGCTGCATGGCCTAGATCGCCATCTCCTGTACTAAGAGCTCCAGAACACTCAAACAGCAGATTATGCACTTCGCTCTTTTTGTCATCATCCAAATGTGACAAATTTTCCAGTTCCTGTATCTTTTGGTGCGTCCAATCATTACAAATAACTGTTTCGTCTTCATTTGGTTCATCCATCAGTGTTGAAATGGTTCCAACCAACTGCCCTTTCCTAATATGAACGTCATGGTCACTTGTAGTTATCAGTACACGTTTAGTATCGGCATCACAAATGCCTGCGTACCCAATTATTTTATCTTTTAGTTTGACGTCAATCTGATCGGCATCAAATACAAAATCATCACCTACTATTGGCAGGCGATCAATATGTACGTAAGAAGTTTTTTCCTGAGAAACAACTGTATCCTGAGCAGCATAACAAAATACTCTAGCGTGTTTGCTAATTAAGTCACCGGCTCTACTGAACGTAAATTCAAATAATGAACCGTCTGAATGTTTAGATATTAATTTTCTATTAGACACATCTACTTCAAATCTATTATTTTTGAAGAAATCTTGTCCCAAGATAAGCGATGAATTGATTGACTTATATGACGGTAAAATAACATAATCTTGATTTTCCATGGGTGTACCGCCAATGCAAATATTTAAGTTGCACATTCCTTTGGGTTTGATAGAATTTTCTCCCACGACACCAATGGTAATGGGACAACATTCAACTGCACAATTTAACTTGGCGACAACTTCCTCGGTTATTAGGGACTTAGTCGAACCAGTGTCTATCAAAGCATCAAACATCATGCCTTTTATTGATACTTTTATTTGCATCAAATCAGTAAAATGATTAAGGAGAAACACATTCTTACCAGGAATGATTGAAGGAGTAGAAGTTATTGGAACAAACGTGTCATCGAGTTGAGAGTTCAATGCCTGTTTACGATCTCCTCTTAACTGACTGAATAATTGTTCACGCTCGTGAATCTGCTCACTCATTGAAGGTACCTTCAGCGGAATTTGAGATTTCCTTACTTCCCTTACTGGTGCCTTCTTAGCAGTAAGGTTAATCAGTTTAAATTTTGATTCTTGCTTTTGTAGTAAGGGTCGTATTTAGGGCAGTCTTGAAGCACATGTTTTTCACCACATATGAGGCAACTTCTTGATGCTCTCCAGCAGTCTCTCCGTAAATGTCCCGGATTCTTACAATAATGACAAATAATGTCCTTGCTCGTAGTTTTGCGAAAGTTAGTCTTAGGTTTCACGCCTCCGTTATTATTGTTAGAGAAAACTCTTGCATCCCTCTGTTGATAGGCGTGACGATCTTCTTCGACATGAAGATTCTGTGGTCTGACCCAACTCACGGACTTTTGTCTCTTCTCCAAATCCCTTTTAATTTTAACAGCTAGAGTTATCATGCTGTCGAAAGGCATTCTGTATTTCTTATCCGTAGTAACTTCCATGGTTCTTTCTGTATCTAATATTTTCCCTGAGATACGTGGGTCAATAGTGTTGAGAAAAGTACTCCTAAGTTTCTTAGCCCCTTCTCGTTTTGAGTTTGGATATCCCAAGTCAGCCATTTCAGTTAGCTTCATGCCATAAATATCCAACTGTTCATCACTGGATGGTTGAGCTAAGTCCAGTTGTTTTCTCCAGTAATCAGTGCCACCAACTTTGTTCTTCTTATAATATTTTAGTAGCATTTTCTTCATTTCTGAATACTTGACCTTCCTTCCCCCTTTTATTTGATAAATTTCTAGCAATTTATCCTCTAGAAATTCACCCAATGTCTGACACTTGTCGTATTCAGATCCGTGGAATGCGTTATCAAAATACTTCTCAAAAGTATCGAAAAATGGACTTATTGCAGATTTACCATCCATTTTAAATTTGGGTGGCGTTATCAGTTTTTTCTTCGATGCTCGAGTTCTAACAACGTAATCAGAGTTTATGGACAAAGAACTGGAAGTAGAAGACGAACGACTGTCAGACTCATCGTCAGAACTCAATAATATTAACTCAGCAATATTAGCTCTGCCATCCGATTTCTCCTTTTTAACTGCGCGTTGTTTGAAGGATGCGCGTTGTTTGAATAATGCGTGTTGTTTAGTTGGGGTAATCACTTGATTACCGATCGACTCCTCTTGATGAATGCACCTATCAGTAGATTTTTTCATTTGCCAGTAGTCTGATTTTGCAATATTGTTCAATATTGTACGCCATTCAATGCAAGTTAATGATTTTCCGGCGTCACTGGGTAAACTCAAAATATCAATTGTTCCTTCAACAATCATGGATAGGTAATTGGCTGCTTTCTTGTAGCGAGAATCTGGATTTATGATCGATCCACCAGCCCATAGTGGACATATTATGCATGACAATTCGTCAAGTTGTTCAAGAAGAGTTCCACTGTAGTAATTGACGGATATCTTCCCGTTCAAAAAGTCAGCTCGAATATTTGCATTAGTGAATTGACTTATCATGGACTTTATTGCTATTGACTGAGATATGCCATCAACACTTTTTTCAATTTCACTATCCTGCCTACACCCTCCTATCATTTCACCGTCACTCATTGTATTACTGTAGTCGAAGATGCCAATATACCAGGGCGCTAGCGTTAGGGTTCCAAATAGCGGTAAGTGACGACGATTATAAAGTTCACAAGTTTATTAAGTAGAATAGGAATAGGAGGGTGTAGCATAAATTACATAATGAAATAATGTCATTAGTCTGCAACAAACAAAATACATATAGAAAGATTATAATCACCCTATATAAACCCCAATTAGCTAATACAATTAATACCTAACAATAATTATCCCTTAAACCCAAATACATAAATATCCCATTGTGCTCAAATATGTAGATATCCTCAAATACCCAATTATAGTTAAGTATTCCTCGATTCATATAGATTGCATTAATTCTATTAATTCACATGAACAAAGATTATAGTATGAATTTAGAATTTACCCACTGTTAAATCAACCGACCTTACACTAAACTTGATGACACTAAAATGACTAAAATGTACGGTATGGAATGAGAGTGAACTGTTAGTATCACTACTCTGAACAGGTAGAGAGTGACACCTGGCGGTGGCGCACGGTAACAATGGATGAGAAAATTCGGTTATGTATCCACACAATTATATCATTATTTATTAAATACTAAATTATTTCTTGAAAACCATTTGAATTTCGTTTACACCTACCTACCATATCTATTATTTTTTATATTATTTAGATGATAACTTCTCTCATACCTAGGCATCATTTTAAACAAATTAGATAGGTAGGCAATTACTTTCGACTTACCGAGCTTAAATGATTAAATCATGTTTTTTTCGCTAATTCTACTGCTAAATTTGCCGTCACTTCTCTCTGAAATCCTCGGTCTTATTCTATGTTTTGTAGGTAATTCGTTCAGTAAAGCTAACATTTCAGGAAAGATAATGGCTATATAGGGAGAATTTATGGGATGAATATTTATGTGAGAATTTATGTGATGAAGAGGATTGATATTTTCATAATTTTCAAAAGAATATAAGAATTAACGGCTTGGAATTGAAAATATATACGAATACTGAAGTACTATATTTCTACATGTTTGTTAATAATATAAAAATTCACATATTCAGTTACTCTTATAATATACGTACAAGAATATTACAAGTAAATGTAAAATGGATCATAGATTTTATTATTATATTATTTCAAGAAATGGACGGTAAATAAGTGAAATTCATTCACTAACATTTAATGGTAATATAACTTTAAAATACGATAATAATAGCTTTACAATCTACATTTTAATTTCTTCATCTTCTTCCTGCTTTAGTTCCTAAGCAATGATAGCATTTGTTTCAGGAACAAACTTGCTATAGCTTTATTTGCATAATTGCATCAATTCATTTTTACGATCATTGCCTTCTATGTTTATGTAGGGGAATTTTATTAGCTTTAGCATGAAAAGAAAGTCATTATATCTTGCCTTAGAGACCTATTTCCTCTGTAAGCAATTTGGCTACAGCGGATTAGCCCCTAAAGGCAAAGTGTATTCTTATGTTTAAAGTAGTAGAAACTCAGTAAAATATTGATAAATACTTATTATGAAATTAGACTGTCTTGAAATAGAGAAATATGAAATATTTACGGGTCATAACATTTGAGATTTCATTTACGTGTAATCACCAATTATCGTGATAAACTTTTTAATCAATACTTATTCAAATAAATACAAATTTGGATCATTAACAGAAGAAAATTGTTGACATGTATCTAACATTTATTGTGAATCGGTAGTATTTACTGAATATGGCCACTACTCCAAGAATTTTGGGATGGGTTACAAAATTTTTTCTCTGAAGAAGGGACAAGATAGAAAAAGTGAGGAGGATTTAAATAAGATGATGCAGGAGATCATTCTTTTTGAGTACGAAACATTAGGAGTGATGGACAACTAAAATTTATGAGTCTTGCTCGAGTGTCATTTGTATATTTTTCTATCTGGGAGGTGAAATTTGTTAAACAGATCCTAATTATAAGGTGTTTTGGAACATACTATACACGAAGATCCACATATGATATCGGTATCTTCTTTATCTGTACTTGATTTAATTCCTTGAAATTTTGAGTAAATTAATCTTTAATGATTTATGTTATTATGCCTATACATGTATAACGAAAAAGAAAAGTGATTTTACTACCCAATTTCAGTTGTGTTTACATTCAAAACCTAATTTTTCTCTAAAAATCAGTCATTATTTTTTGACGAAGAATAAATATAACTTCATAATATTTTTAATTAAACAAATAACACTCTTCAAATGAATTCAAAGGTCTTGGAAAAAAAGCCTGGTTCATTGCCAATTTCTAATTCTCTCAACAACAGAATTTCGCACAATATTTCTCCACAGTAATTAGATATTTTCGAAAACTCGGGTACTGAATTATGTACACTCGAGTGTGGGTCAGTCAACATAGGTCATAAGGTCATGAAGAGTCTATCAGGAATTTCTAAAGGTCAAATTGATTATGACCTATTTTAGCGCCCACATTCAAAAAGTGTTAGTCCCCGTATTCTAACTATATTTAGTTGTCAATATTAATAAGCTATTAATTACAACAATGGTGAACTGATTTGATAATAGTTTCTTGGTTGAACATTTCACGATAAATAATTTAATTTAAACTGTGACTTGAAAATTTAAATAAGAAATATTTAATGCAACAGTTCAGACTCATTCTGTTGTGGTGTTACCCATAATGTTACTTTATTGTTACCCATAACGTTACTTTATTGTTACCCATAACGTTACTTTATTGTTACCCATAGCGTTACTTTATTGTTACCCATAACGTTACTTTATTGTTACCCATAACGTTACTTTATTGTTACCCATAGCGTTACTTTATTGTTACCCATAGCGTTACTTTATTGTTACCCATAGCGTTACTTTATTGTTACCCATAATGTAAGTAAGCTAGTAAACCTCGTCAGATTTGAAGGCTATTTCAGCCTGATTACAAAAACATTATGAAAAGCCATCATCCTACCAAATTTAATACAATTTTATTGAATACTTTTTGAGTTATTGAGTTGTAAATGACTTTACGTTTGACCTGATCGTTCCTAAAATATAACAAAATTGTTCCTTGATATTGACCAAATTTTAGGCAATTTGATTGAATACTTTTTGAGTTATGCGAATAACAAGATTACAAATATATCCGACCAAAACATAACCTTCTCCAATTTTGCAAAGTTAAATATAACTATATAATGAACCTTTCTGCAACGCTTTTGCATTGTATACATAAATATATGCCAATATGGACATTGTTGTATACTTTATACAGTTGTCAATTTCAACACAATAATGGTTTCAGAACTGTACACTTTGACACGGAAATTCCCGATGGTATTTAATCCTAATGGAGAGAATAATATATTAATATATTGGTGTCAGAGCGATTGATTTATTTAGTATATTAATGAAAATGAGCACAACTATATTATTGAATAGAAGTATACTGTATTGAAT
Source organism: Caprella mutica (assembly GCA_947561585.1). Classification (NCBI taxonomy): domain Eukaryota; kingdom Metazoa; phylum Arthropoda; class Malacostraca; order Amphipoda; family Caprellidae; genus Caprella; species Caprella mutica. The sequence goes on from CANNZV010005330.1 coordinate 12,087, forward strand.
AGAATTATACTGTATTGAATAGAATTATACTGTATTGAATAGAATTATACTGTATTGAATAGTATTATACTGTATTGAATAGAATTATACTGTATTGAATAGAATTATACTGTATTGAATAGTATTATACTGTATTGAATAGAATTATACTGTATTGAATAGAATTATACTGTATTGAATAGAATTGTACTGTATTGAATAGAATTATACTGTATTGAATAGAATTATACTGTATTGAATAGAATTATACTGTATTGAATAGAATTATACTGTATTGAATAGAATTATACTGTATTGAATAGAATTATACTGTATTGAATAGAATTATATTGTATTGAATAGAATTATACTGTATTGAATAGAATTACTGTATTGAATAGAATTTGAGAATTTCAACTATCGAAACATAGCTTTTAAAATAACCAAATTGATTTATACAAATAGTCTTCTAAGTAAAATTACGATCAAAAATTGGAAGCAAATTTCATCTTAAAATGAATTTTTATTCCAACAAACAGCCATATATTTATTGGTAACTTCTTGTAGGTTTAGGTAAATTAACCCTATCAGAGCAGATTAAAGGTTGCTTCACACATCACCGATATCCGTCCGGAACGTCACCAGGCTGTGATTTCTTATCACTGAGGAGAGCCGGTGCTGAGTGAATAGGTCCATTGAAATTAAAGTAACGATATTTTTTTCATTGACACTGAATCACTGAGAGGAGAAGGACGGAGACGGACCGGTGACGTGCCGGACGGATATCGGTGATGTGTGAATCAGCCTTTAAACATAATTTTCTAACCTAAAAAATGTTCATTTTCAATATTTCTGTATTGTAAAACGTCCGAACTCAGTCACCACCCACATTAAAATCTAGATGACGTGTTGGTGTAGAAAGTGTTTAAGCCACAATCTGAAATAGTTCAAGAGAAAAATACAAAGTTTGTTATATTTCATTGGAGCATTACTGGGATATACCGGATGATTAAGGTTTACTAATCTCTGGATAAAGTACTCATGGATTTATTATGCATGAAAACTATATTTTCAATTTTTGTTGCTTAGTACCACCATACACCGTGTGTATCATATATCTTATCAATAGAGTTGTGGCAATATGCTTTTAAAATCATTGATTTGAACAATATTAAAGACAAACGAAGTGTTACCGTATACGCTGGTGTAGGACGATTCAATACTCTTTAATTATCTCCGTCTAGAATATTTTAAGGATTTATGATTTTAAAGCATATTGTCACAAACCTACTAATCAAGTATTTCTTACAAGTTACCATCAACCTGCATTCTTATATAGTCCGAAAATATAACTAAAATGAGAGAAAATTTCCCTTATCATCATTTCAATAAATTTGTTCATATTACAAATAACCATTGAAATAGAATCCTACAGTTGTCAAAGATTTTAATCTTCAAGCAATCTAATTATCTCCTTGCAGCAAAAATGATAATGTAATCATTGGCACTGAGGAGAGGTATTGTAAACAACACAAAAAGAGTTTACTTCTATTTTTAATAGCTACATTAAACCTCATTAAAAAGTATAGGATGTTAAGTGTGATGAAATGGTTTCTATGACTACTTTCGACGTTACTTCATTTCCTCCTGTATATGACTGTAATAAAAACATCTACTACAGTGTGTAACATTTACTACAGTGTGTAACATTTACTACAGTGTGTAACATTTACTACAGTGTGTAACATTTACTACAGTGTGTAACATTTACTACAGTGTGTAACATTTACTACATGAAGTGTGTTATATTTGTTACAGTGTCTGCAATCTTATTTAGCTTCCGCAGTAGATACATCTCCTTCTGCAGTAGATACATCTCCTTCTGCAGTAGATACATCTCCTCCTGCAGTGGATACATCTCCTTCTGCAGTAGATACATCTCCTTCTGCAGTAGATACATCTCCTCCTGCAGTAGATAGATCTCCTCCTGCAGTAGATACATCTCCTCCTGCAGTAGATACATCTCCTCCTGCAGTAGATACATCTCCTCCTGCAGTAGATACATCTCCTCCTGCAGTAGATACATCTCCTCCTGCAGTAGATACATCTCCTCCTGCAGTAGATACATCTCCTCCTGCAGTAGATACATCTCCTCCTGCAGTAGATACATCTCCTCCTGCAGTAGATACATCTCCTCCTGCAGTAGATACATCTCCTCCTGCAGTAGATACATCTCCTCCTGCAGTAGATACATCTCCTCCTGCAGTAGATACATCTCCTCTTGCAGTAGATACATCTCCTCCTGCAGTAGATACATCTCCTCCTGCAGTAGATACATCTCCTCCTGCAGTAGATACATCTCCTCCTGCAGTAGATACATCTCCTCCTGCAGTAGATACATCTCCTCCTGCAGTAGATACATCTCCTCCTGCAGTAGATACATCTCCTCCTGCAGTAGATACATCTCCTCCTGCAGTAGATACATCTCCTCCTGCAGTAGATACATCTCCTCCTGCAGTAGATACATCTCCTCCTGCAGTAGATACATCTCCTCCTGCAGTAGATACATCTCCTCCTGCAGTAGATACATCTCCTTCTGCAGTAGATACATTTCCTCCTGCAGTAGATACATCTCCTCCTGCAGTAGATACATCTCCTCCTGCAGTAGATAAATCTCATCCTGCAGTAGATACATCTCATCCTGCAGTAGATACATCTCCTCCTGCAGTAGATACATCTCCTCCTGCAGCAGAAGAATATCCTCCTGCTGCAGATGCATCTCCTCCTGTAGCAGATACATCTCCTCCTGCTGCTGATGCATCTCCTCCTGCAGCAAATACATATCCTCCTGCTGCAGATACATCTCTTCGTGCAGCAGAGGCATCTCCTCCTACAGCAGAGGCATCTCCTCCTGCAGCAGATACATCTCCTCCTGCAGCAGATACATCTCCTCCTGCAGCAGATACATATCCTCCTGCTGCAGATGTATCTCCTCTTGCAACAGGAGATGCATCTCCTCCTGCAGCAGATGCATCTCCTCCTGCTGCAGATGCATTTCCTCCTGCAACAGGAGATGCATCTCCTCCGGCAGCAGGTACATCTCCTCCTTCTGCAGATGCATCTCCTCCTGCTGCAAATACATCTCCTCTTGCAGCAGGTGCATCTCCTCCTGCAGCAGATGCTTCTCCTCCTGCTTCTGATACATCTCCTCCTGCTGCTGATGCATCTCCTCCTTCTGTAGATGCATCTCCTCCTGCTGCAAATGCATCTCCTCTTGCAGCAGGTGCATCTCCTTCTGCAGCAGATGCTTCTCCTCCTGATGTTGATTCATCTCCTCCTGCTGCAAATGCATCTCCTCTTGCAGCAGGTGCATCTCCTCCTGCAACAGATGCTTCTCCTCCTGCTGCAAATGCATCTCCTCTTGCAGCAGGTGCATCTCCTCCTGCTGCTGATGCATCTCCTCCTGTAGCAGGTGCATCTCCTCCTGCTGCAAATGCATTTCCTCTTGCAGCAGATGCATATCCTGCTGCAGCAGGTGCATCTCCTCCTGTAGCAGATGTATATCCTGCTGCTCTCTGCCACTAAATAGAGCAAATGCAATCTCCATCTCATTAGGAGAGGTGCCAGTCGTCTATTTGCCTCCAGAATTACTTCTTCACATCAAACGAAATAAACAACAAATCATACTGAATAACAGACTAAAATTCTTAATCTCTTTAAATTATCAATCCACTGTGGAAAATTATGACCATAGAAGTATAAATATATGACCAAGTTCATGTATAGCAAATTGATGTGACAACGTCAATGATTTTCGTGTTTTTATTTCATCTCCGTCTTCATTCTTTTTTCTGCCTGAAAAATCGGCCAAATAATCACTAGAGTTGCTGCCATACAAATAGTCCTGGCACTACAAGAAATAAAAGATTTATCCTAGCAATAATCTGAATGTAAGTTGTTATTTATGGATAACATTGTTAGCGCTTTCAAAAGGAGTAATGGTAGAACGTTAGATAAATGTGGTGATACAAATATACACCTTGCTGATTTATTTTAATGTGTCTCTGTGATAGAAATTAATGGTCACATAGAAATATTATGGAAATATTGAACGATTGAAATGCTTGTTGTTCTACAACCCTATATTTTAGTTGAATATGGATTGTGATTATTAATTCCCAAAATATATAAAATGTGCAATTTAGCACATATTATTTATTGTATTTTCGGAACGAAAAAAAATTGACTTTCATAATGTAAAAAAAATTGCATAATATATATTTTTTTCACGGTGAAAAGTTTGGTTTTCGGTCAGAAACCTGGTTACGGGTTATTGAAAGTAAAATTGCGACACATTTTATCGTTTCAGATTTGCTTTAGGATATAATAGTTAGTTGGCGTCCAGCATTCGAAAGCTTAATTAATAAATGTGTTTAATTACTGTTAATTGGTGCTCATTTGGCCCAATTCAAAAAGTCAAATATTTTCTCTGTTGATATTTATCAGTCGATATACTTCTCAGGAAATTTAATTAGCTATAATTTATCTTTGACAACAAATTTTATTTCGATATTCCTGAACTCCATTGAGAAATTTAGAATAAAAGTATAAATATCAAACGGTCCTGCAATGTAAAATATATATATTCCCATATTTTGATAGTGAAAAAAGCAGATGGTATCTAAAATGCATAAAATGAAAAGGTCACAAATTTTCTCAAGTAAAAAATGGACAAAATATTCAAAAATCTTAAAATGAAATGGGCACAATTTTTCTTCTCATGGAGACTGTTTTTGTGAAATAGTTCCTTCATTAAAACTTAATAAAACAGAGTTTGTTCCTATCAGAAAAGAACGATAAGACAGAATAGACGGAGATATATTGAGACAGTTAAACTTAAAAGAAGTTTAACGTCTATTTTCTGTAAAATCTCTTTGTATGTAAATGTAAAATCTAATGTTGAGAATGAATAATGAATGTGAATATATAATACAATGCTATTAATGGAAGTAAATGCAAAATCCAATGTTAATAATAAGGTGTATTATTACAGTGTATCTAATAAAAAATTAAAAAAAAAAAGAATAATGCTCCTACTGGAAGTTTTCAATTATCCTAAATGTTGCAACAAATATTACCTTCACTTCTATCCGTTAATTTAAGATAATCTTCTTAACTCTGAATTATTCATAAATTTGATATTGTCTATGACAATTAGTCTAATGTTCCTATATTCAGTTATTAAAAATGTTTGTAAAGCGAGTAAAGAAGTATCATGTATAGTGAACAAATTTACTTTAGTCTGCCGTGAGTGACCATCAGTTTTAGAAAACTAGAGGCTATTTTATGACAGACTATAGAAAATTAGTTGACTATAGAGGCTACTACCTTACTCAGGACTCTACATTCACTATTCAGCAAACCCTCGTAGTAGAGTACACCATTCTCACAGTACAACCAAGCAGCCGAACCCCTGAAACTGACTCACCGAACCCCTGGGGTTCGATCGAACCCAGAACCACTGCATTAGACCAAGATATTTTTGAAACTGTACTGGAAAAAACCTAGTACCAGACAAAACACTATTTATGTCACATGACAGTTATTGTAGTTTAAATATTACAAGGAGTAATAATTGAAACATTATTCTAAAGATAAATATCTAACTCGAATAGTGTATCTTCAAATGATGATTTTATTGAAAAGATATTATAATGATTATAATTAAAAAATATATCATCGTTTCTTAAAGTGTTTCCCCAAATTATTGATAAATTAGTCATCATTAAATTCTTGTTATTCAAATAGAGGTATTGAAATGTTAAAGTCACCGCTTCACTTTTAGAGAAAACGATGTTGGTCTAGTACGAAACTACTGAAGTAAGTTTCCTAGCAGACCAAACAAACTTGAAACGTAACTCTGGTTTACTACGAGGTTTTGGTGTTCAGGATTTCACTGTTAACTTAGCAATAAGAAGCATTAAATACCATAAGAAACACAGTAAGTACCACTGACTCTGTGGCCACCCTCACTCAGCTTCTATTTGGACAGAATTTGTTTTTTGAATGTTCTACCAGTTGTTTATACACGAGTTGGAGCTAAAAACTTACAGTGTTTACTGTGTTGCAGATTAGAATTTAATATTCAACGAAAGGTAAGCTTTTATAGCAGAAAAACCACAGAAAGTAAAATGGCAAGAAAGACAATTTTTCGTACTCTATTTCACCCTTTTATTACATTTATTTCAATATCTTCTATTAATCCATCGAATTTATTCCAATTCACAAACACACGAAGTAATCTTTAGTTAGAGCTTCACTTTAATGTTGATTGAATTGCCGCCCACACATCAATCAATTATTTAATCTCCGGCATCAGCTTATACTGGATCAAATTAGAACTGTTAATCACCAATCAAATTACAATGCAAAATATGAATTTGTTCACATTTCTCATCGAAACTTTGGAAATAATTCAAATAGTTAGAGTGGTAAGACTTGAACATCATGAAATGAAATCAATTCTATCAGTGGAATCAAACGTCTCCCAATACCGAAAGCTAATACAACAGCCACGACACTTCAGATGTCAAAACCAATACCCACAGTGTAGTGGATATGTAATAATGAATTAGTTTACAGTGTGTAAGAACAGAAGTTCGATTTTACTATTCCATATATATATTATATAGAAAGTTAATTCTTCTATATATCTTTTAATTTATATCATATATATATTCAAAGCGTATGAAATTTAAAATTGTGAAAATTATCACTGAAATTAATTATTTGATTATTTCTTCTTTTTAAATTACATAGAGAAAATAAGTATGGTATCGATTATTGCACATCAATTTTCTATACATGACAAAGTCATAGACTTATATGAAAGAACAACTATCATTCTGATTTTGATTGAAATAAAAAAACAGTGCCTGCTATTCGCATACATGAATGCAGATGAACATGGACTATTCCTTCATATGAACGAGCATGCATTTGGTATTCATAGCTTAGTTTAGATTACGAGAATTCATAATGCAGGAACGTTATCGTGTGCAGAGCAATACTTCACCACTCAGAAAATTATGCTACGACAGAACTCCTCTATAATGAAATCAGGTATAGTGAACTATTTTTTTTAGTCTGCCATGATTGGCCATCGATTTTAGAAAACTTTCGGCCATTTTATGACAAAATAAAATAAATTGTTCACTATAGAGGCTTTTTCTTTTTTCAGGACACTACATTCACTATAGAGGATTTCATTATAGAGGAGTTCTACAGTAAAAGACCAACTGCTCTCGATAGGAGATTATAATAGGTAGAACAACGATTATCTTTCGTAGACGATAAATCGTTTGACTAAATTCTAATCGTAACTTTATTAAATCTAACACTTTTAGCGTCTCAAAATATTGACGATAATGACACAAACGATAAAATTTTTACTATGAAATACAATCAATATTTACATTAATCGATAATAACTATTAACGATTTATCGTTTTAAGTTTAGAAGTGGATATCTTAAAAGGCTTGCTTCGACTAGTGAAAAGAACGAGAAATCTAGTGTCTACAATAGAAAAGTCAAACGGTTGAATAGGTATAATAATTTTTGTATCTAATTAATTACGGGTGATTTAATATTAATTAATTATAGAATATTAACCATTTATGCCCTACATTGATTTAAATTTGTAAAATGAGATATCTTAGGACATTCATACATCATTTGTAAGAGGACAAACATGTCACCATAGGACATAAAAGGTTAAATGTTATGTAAGTTATTATTTTACCTTCAAATCAGAAACTTTTTGAGAATAAAATGCAATGAAAATAAAGTAAATGTGTTCAACATTTTTTGAGAAACCTTGATTTTAAACAGTTCTTACATATTAAGATGCAATAATACAGCCCAATTGATATTATCGATATAATTGTTTCGATATAAAGACATTTTTTTAGCAGGTCTTAGGATCTGTTTTAAATACAGTGTAGTAAAAATAGTTTGTACAGATATAGATTATAGCATTTTCTAAGCAAATTTGCCTTTAGTATTATTCATTCACACAAATACTTAACTGTATTTGCTCCATAGCTGAAATCTGTAGTCATTATTTAAGAACTACCATTTTTTTTTATTAACTCTAAAATAGTGCTCCCTTTTATTCAAACCACCCTGTATATCATAAATAATTACAGCCCTAATTATCTGTTAAGTACGATAATCGTGAGACTTCTCTCAGCTACAATAGGAACCAGAAGTTAAGTTTTAGGAGTCGTGTTCAGATTGCGTAATGACTCCTTTCTACCGTAGTTAGGAGAAGTCAGCCGAACTTCTCTTGCTCCGTATGTTACGTCTAAGAAATTCCGGTCTGCGAACTAAAGGCGTCTCGAATATAAAGAGCTTAGGATTGTGACTCCATATTGTGTAACCGAATGATTTGTTTATACGTTTGTAAAGCTATGGAATATATGGTTTAGTGTTGAAAGGATTAGCAATATATGATAAAGTATATCGATATTGTGGAATTATTATGATAAATCAGAAAGTATTACTCAATTCTAAATTTACTACTATTTTGTACCATCTGACAATAAAAATTTCTTACAGTGAAAAAATAAATTATTGTGAGAGAATTTGACTTGACAATTTCATTCTTCAACTCAATTTTATGACAAATATGTTTTATGCATTCAAAATTCTTTAGGAATTTAGGAACATATCCATATAAAACTGAAAAAAATTACAGAAAAGAAGTAAACTCGTGTGATTTGCACCCACAGTTTCTGCCATGGCTCTCCAACTCAGTAAAGACCAATTCCAATTCTGTTCAGCGGAACACTGTGCATTTGCCATTCCTTTTAAGGTAACTTATTCTACACATAGCAGCTGTTGTCCTGAAAAAAGAACACTACTTCCTGGCTCGTAAATTCTTTTTTCTATTCTGGCAAGCGCGCGCTGCCAACTTCCTTCCAAGAACCGATACCATAAAACGCTAAAGAGATGCATGAAAACCTGATACTTTATTGGCAACAAAAATTAAGCTGAGAACTATGGGAAAGAGTTGCTGGTGCTTGCGAAATAGTATCTTTATTTTGCATTTTCGATCCTATTACCGGAAAATTCGTCCATTAAACGCAAAATAACTATTTAAGTGGAACAAAATTTTATGTTAATGTATGTTGGTAATAGTACATAGTTGTATCCATTATGTTTGTTGTACTGCACAATGCACAATTCATGATTGTTTAATGGACCGTTAAGATTGATAAATATATAAATGCAATTAATTTAATTTAAGATAAAATGTTTGATGCCCTAGCGTTCTTACCACCTGAAGATGTTGTTGGCGTTAATGAAAATCTCTGTGAGGATGCCAATTGAGATTTTTAATTACTTTGAAGTTACGTACATTGGAACAAAACAGGGAAGACAAAACCAACGCGAAAACCCGTTATATCCAGTTGAATTTTGGAATGTTCAAGAAAGAGCATCCTAATTTTTCGAAATTAATTGTGCGAAAATGAAGGAAGAAGAGTTAATGTACACTTTGCTGTTTTTTAGTGTAATATAGTTATATGAAATGTGAAGAAAATGTACTCAATTTTGATCATAATGAATTGGATCGAAAAGGTTGAATAAATACAAAATAATTTGAGGCGAAATTTAAACTCTATTGAAAATATTTCTATACAGAATTTCGTGCATAATCGTCGATTCTTACATCATAAAGAAATATGAATAAAATATCGAGTCTGAAATTGATAAAATTTTGTGTTCGAAGGATATGCGATAATTTTGTCTTATTCATTATTAAATTAAAACATATCCACTGAGTAACGAAAAAGCACAGGATAAAGTGGGATTTTTTTTATGCATTATCGAAATGGTTGAATACTTACAAATGTTCTAAACTCTAAAAACAGTTCTAATGATGATATTATAGTTTAATATGTATTGAATATTGAAACCTTATTTCAATTATTATCTTTCTTCTCATTCTAAAAAATAATCGCATTAAAAAAATCATTTATCTGAAGGATTATGAATTGTCAATAATACATTTTCAAATTAGTACGATTTATGTTTGAATTTTTTTACCAGAGTACTTTTTCCTGATAATTTTTCTCTAGTATTGTTTGAAGGTAATTTTTCTCATTAGTCCGACATCAAATATATTACAATTTGGCGTAAATTAGAACTCCTCTATAATGAACTACAAGAGCTTACTTCATTATACAGGGTTCAAGAGATGCATAGAAAACTGACCATTTTATGGCAGACTACACAAAATAGTTTAATTTTTAGAAATATGTTCATTATACAGTGTAGTTCCTTATTCTAGATTCTACTAATCAGGATTGATCACTATACAGGATTTCATTATAGAGGAGTTGTACTAGTAGAACTCCTCTATAATGAACTATAAATAGATGTATAGAAAACTGATGGCATTTCATGGCAGACTAAACAAAATATGTTCATTATAGACGGTACTTCATTAGTCAGGATTCTTCTAATCAGGATGGTTCTCTATATGTTCACTATACAGGACTTCACTATACAGGACTTCACTATAAAGGAGTTCCACTGTATTCAATCAATATAGGCCGTCAAAAGTAATTGGTTATAATTATCTATCATCATTGTTTAATATTCTTAATAATAACTTTTAGATTGAACTCAACAATCTCATTATAAACAGGTTTTGACGAAAACATTTTCTAAAAGACGTGATTCAAAAAATTATAACTTTCTATTAATATTCTAGAACTTAATTATTTTCACTGATTAATAAATGATCCTCCGATATTTTTTATCTTCTTTTTAGTTGACGTTCTTAATATATTAATACAATAGTTTTGGTGTGGATTTTTCACTATGACCTATTAAAATTTAGACAACTTTTTTTATGATACATCTTTTGAAATAATATAATATTTTCATCAAAAACGTCTTTCTGGATACTATCACGCTGTAGAATCTTCTAAAATAATAATTTGTATAAATTGCAGGTAAACAATTATAATTATACAAACGGCACAGTTCGAAAAGTTTAACTGCAGTGGAAGGAAGTTCACGAACAGAAGATAGTTCGAGGACTCTCAACTGAGTGAATCTGCCTCAAGATTTGTCCCTAGCTTCTCTCAAGATGATCCAAACTTAAAGCAGCTATGACAAAAGAAGTATAACAGGTACGTACAACGACAACGAATTGGTACTTGTAGGTATAAAGAAGTAACAGGTACTTGCAACGACAACGAATTGGTACTTGTAGGTATAAAGAAGTAACATGTAATTACAACGACAACGATACAGTTTGCTACTTGAAGGCATACAGATGTAACAGGTTCTTACAACGACATCGGTACAGTTTGCTACTTGTAGCCACAAATAACCTATATTTTTTAAATATACATATTTAGATTAGTTACCTGAAATTGTAAAATAAAAAAGTATATAGGAATTGTAGACACACATAGCCGTTTATAAGTATGACAAATATGAAAAAAAATGAATCAGCAAGGAAACTATCAACGAAAAAATGGTCTAGAGAATGTCTTCAATTTCTCCAGTCTTCAAACAATGAGAACAGATGTGGTAGAATTGGAGGTAGAAAGAACGGCACTGTATCTCTGAAGTGTGGCTTTTGTTCCTCTTCCTGACTTTCTGAGCTACAGACATCTACAAAGATTTGAAGAGATATTTTAGGATGCTTAAAAGAAGCTCCACTGTCTCTAATGGAATTACATGATAATCAGATTTAAGGAACAAAATATTAGGTAAACAAAAGATTGGAAATCGGCCTATCGCAAATTAAATTTAAGTGTATTTTCCCATTTAAGATCGAGAGTTGAAAATAATTTCCGTTGAATAAATAGATTTGATTTTGATGATATTCAGAGATTTGATTTTAGATTTGTGTTCAAAAACATTGCATAAATTATAACATGAAATTGATAACGAAAATATAAATATTATATTCTCATATTTCTATTTCTATTGTTCCAATATTTCTCCATTGAAGATTAATGAAACATGAAAAAGAATCTGGACATTTTCTGAAATCAGTTCCAATATTATCATCATACTCCATAATATTATAATTCAAATAAAATAATATCATGTTCAGTTTACCAATCATTTCCCCTTACCAACGTGTTTATATAATCTATTGGCTGTGTATCTCGATACCATAAATTACGGTGCTGTCACCTTCATTGAGCCTTCAATCGATGGTGAGTGTTGTTCACCTTCTGCATATTTCACGCCTTCCGCTATCGTAAACATTGAAAGGTTGTTGTCACACTGCAGAAACTGGTAAAGTGGTCTCCAAGAAATCCTAAATACGTGATCTAACGTGTTTAGACATTTGCAAACATCTTCAAAAGTGATTGTTTTTTATGATACTATGTAGAAATAGATTGCATAATCGGTCTTATGAATACAAGAAAACATGGATCTAAGAAAAAATTCCTAATAGGAAAAATCCCCCACGTAATAAATCTCTCCGGAAAAAATCACCCAAGTATAACATACCCCGAGGAAAGAATGTGTTTTCAGTAAATACGTAAATAGCTTATTATTTTTATTGCAAATAACATAAAAATGGAATGTTTAAAAGTAAAAAGTGCATATTATAACCATTATCAAAAAGAACAGAAGTGATATTTTTACACTAAGAGATTTTTATAATCAACTTGACTCTTCGCTTGAGTCAAAGCTGGTAAGACTCCAATATTCGAGTTTTTTTCTTGATTGACTCTACCTGAGTCAATCTGACTATATGAATTAGGAGTCAATATGACTTTTCTTTTTGAGTAAAATATTAGAATGAGTCAAATTAACTCACATTTTTGAGCCGGTTTTGCGACCAATTGAAAACTCAAGCTTTGAGTCAATTTGACTTGTATTTTTAACAGGTTAGGATGATAATTTTCAAAAACTGTTTATACTGCCCCCCTCCCCTTCCTCTCAACCAGTCCGCTAACCTACCCTTAGGTCAAGGATTATATGGATATATGTATAACCATCAGTAGACAATTATGGCAAAAAGATGTTTTCTGGGGGAATATATTTTTACACAGTGGAGATACAAACGTGTGGTCAGCACAAGGGAATGTCGCAAATAATGTATTGAGACACTTACAGTACACGAAAAGTGGGTGTTTATAAAAGTCAATCACAAAGTTTCTAAAAGTCAGATTGGTTCGTGCCCTGTGCTAACAACCACTTTCCGAGTACTGTGCCTGTTTGAGAGGTGAGATGCTACCCAAGATGTATGTAGAGAAAATTGCATTTTGTATAATTTTGTAGGAGTATCCATTAATTATTTAATATTATCGAAGTGTTAAGTTTTACACGGCCCTGGTAATGAGGATATTCACCTGGGATATTGAGGGAATATTCCAGGCATAAATATATTTCCCTGTGATATTCCCTTAATATTCCATGAATAAATTCTTGTTACCAGGGATACGAACTGCTTGAATTTCAACTCTATTGAGGAAATGAAACATGTAAAATAAATTTTGAAGACTCAAATCCTTATCTGCAAATGAGGCTTTGGTGTCTAGCACAGAGTGAGTTATCACTCCTGATATGTCAAAATGAAACTTAAATATGAAGTAGTAACTGCTTTTTAAACGGTGAGACTTTATAAATGTTAGATTAAACATACACTTCTTATAATAATTAACTAATGTTGATTTATTTATCCTGATATCAAGAATAACTATTTCTTTGAATATTATTTATTTGAATTAAATAATTAATAGATTGAATTAAGAATTATTTTTCTTCGGAAAGATTAACTGAAGTCACATATATGATATATTTAAGGAATTTTTGACAATTTCGGTACTTGACTGTAGTTTTAGAAACTCCATCAGCAACCTAATAATTTTACTATCTAACTATTACCAAATTTTTTAACAATGTTGAAATAAAACTGTTTAAATATACTAATTTTCAGTTCCAAACTCAGACCAAAATTGAATAAACTAATAAATGTGAAAAGGCAAAACCTTATCCGCATGATACCTAATAAGACAAATAATATATTGAGGCTTCCAATTCTTTTTAAGTGATAGCACAATTAACTCTATTAAAACATTCTATCCCATCTCATTAAAAATAGCATATCTCTCCATTATGAATTGAGTGATTAATTACTCAAATGTTTTCCTCTTCGCTCCATTGTGAACAAATGAAACCAATTAAACTTGATAGCTCATCAATTCTGATGACTCAGTAGACAAATGATGTTTGGGACTATAGTATAGAAGTAATTCAGATGATACAGTCGAGAGATATTTAATTGGTGAGTGAAATCATGAGTCTATTAAATGTATCCTATACAAATTATTTATGACTATAATTAGATATTGCTATAGTAGATAATAAAAATGGATACTCAAGCAAAAACAACGGGTAATTGTTTGTTATGTACCGTCAGAGAAAAGAGTCACTGTGATGATGTACTATCAGAGAAAGGAGTCACTGTGATGATGTACTATCAGAGAAAAGAGTCACTGTGATGATGTACTATCAGAGAAAAGAGTCACTGTGGTGATGTACTATCAGAGAAAAGAGTCACTGTGATGATGTACTATCAGAGAAAAGAGTCACTGTGATGATGTACTATCAGAGAAAAGAGTCACTGTGTTGATGTACTACCAGAGAAAAGAGTCACTGTGATGATGTACTATCAGAGAAAAGAGTCACTGTGATGATGTACTATCAGAGAAAAGAGTCACTGTGATGATGTACTATCAGTGAAAAGAGTCACTGTGATGATGTACTATCAGAGAAAAGAGTCACTGTGTTGATGTACTACCAGAGAAAAGAGTTACTGTGATGATGTACTATCAGAGAAAAGAGTCACTGTGATGATGTACTATCAGAGAAAAGAGTCACTGTGATGATGTACTATCAGAGAAAAGAGTCACTGTGGTGATGTACTATCAGAGAAAAGAGTCACTGTGATGATGTACTATCAGAGAAAAGAGTCACTGTGATGATGTACTATCAGAGAAAAGAGTCACTGTGTTGATGTACTACCAGAGAAAAGAGTCACTGTGATGATGTACTATCAGAGAAAAGAGTCACTGTGATGATGTACTATCAGAGAAAAGAGTCACTGTGATGATGTACTATCAGAGAAAAGAGTCACTGTGATGATGTACTATCAGAGAAAAGAGTCACTGTGATGATGTACTATCAGTGAAAAGAGTCACTGTGATGATGTACTATCAGAGAAAAGAGTCACTGTGTTGATGTACTACCAGAGAAAAGAGTCACTGTGATGATGTACTATCAGAGAAAAGAGTCACTGTGATGATGTACTATCAGAGAAAAGAGTCACTGTGATGATGTACTATCAGAGAAAAGAGTCACTGTGGTGATGTACTATCAGAGAAAAGAGTCACTGTGATGATGTACTATCAGAGAAAAGAGTCACTGTGATGATGTACTATCAGAGAAAAGAGTCACTGTGTTGATGTACTACCAGAGAAAAGAGTCACTGTGATGATGTACTATCAGAGAAAAGAGTCACTGTGATGATGTACTATCAGAGAAAAGAGTCACTGTGATGATGTACTATCAGAGAAAAGAGTCACTGTGGTGATGTACTATCAGAGAAAAGAATCACAGTGATGATGTACTATCAGAGAAAAGAGTCACTGTGATGATGTACTATCAGAGAAAAGAGTCACTGTGTTGATGTACTACCAGAGAAAAGAGTCACTGTGATGATGTACTATCAGAGAAAAGAGTCACTGTGATGATGTACTACCAGAGAAAAGAGTCAGTGTGATGATGTACTATCAGAGAAAAGAGTAACTGTGGTGATGTACTATCAGAGAAAAGAGTCACTGTGATGTTATACTATAAGAGGAAAGAGTCACTGTGATGATGTACTATCAGAGAAAAGAGTCACTGTGATGATGTACTATCAGAGAAAAGAGTCACTGTGATGATGCACTATCAGAGAAAAGAGTCACTGTGATGATGTACTATCAGAGAAAAGAGTCACTGTGATGATGTACCATCAGAGAAAAGAGTCACTGTGATGATGTACTATCAGAGAAAAGAGTCACTGTGATGATGCACTATCATAGAAAAGAGTCACTGTGATGATGTACTATCAGAGAAAAGAGTCACTGTGATGATGTACCATCAGAGAAAAGAGTCACTGTGATGATGTACTATCAGAGAAAAGAGTCACTGTGATGATGTACTATCAGAGAAAAGAGTCACTGTGATGATGTACTATCAGAGAAAAGAGTCACTGTGGTGATGTAC